>RDPX01000442.1:260230-272867 GCA_003991215.1 Morbakka virulenta | reverse complement strand
GCGTCATTAAAGACAGAAGAGTCCGTTTCGCTGGACACTCTTGTCGTAACAAGGATGAGCTGCTGAGCGATCTTTTGCTATGTATACCATCGCATGGAAAAAGAAGAACAGGCAGACCTCCAAAATCATATATTGATCAATTGATTTCAGACTCTGGTCATAACCTCAACGAGCTACCAAGAGCAATGATGGATAAACATAGCTGGAGGGACGTAGTCAGACGAGTCCGAGCTAGCTCGACACAGTAAGTAAGTAAGTAAGTATAATATAATATAATAAAGAATAGAAGCTGTACAAGAAAAAATTTAATGGTGTGTAAATGAAGAAATACAAACCCAGTAATGGGTTGAATCGACTAGCAGAAAGCAGAGTACCTGCTACCTAATTCATGGACTCTTGCGACAATGAAAATAACAGGATTGGCTAATAATTCAATGAACCTAATAGGAAAAAGCATGGAATCTTGAAACACAACACTGGAATATTTTTGAGTAAATCGTGAATAGATCAAGATTAAAAGAGAAAGTTCAAAGGAACTTATTCTCGCCACTCCTTTTAATATTTTCTTTGAGACCACTCTGCATTCTTCTTAGAGAGGAAGGGTAAGGTTCCAATTTTCTGAACAGTCATAAAGTTAACCATTTTATTTTTTATGGATAAACTGAAGCTATATGGAAAATTCGAGATTGAAATGGAGACTCTTAAGAATACTGTGAGGATTTTCCGTGATGACATGAAGATGACGTTTGGACCGCAAGTGTCCCACAGTAGTGATGGGAAGAGAAAAGAAGATAGAAGAGAACGAGGTAAGGATGCCAGATGGAGAAATGATGCCGGATCTATTATACGGGGCTTACAAGTAACTTGAGGTTCAAGAAGCAGATAAAATTGGACAAAATAAAGGAAAAGGTTAGAATAACCTATCACAGCTGATAAAAATGCTGATAAAATCACATCCGAATGGAGGAAATATCACTACGAGTATTATTATTATTTCTATCTTTGTAGAGGATGATACCATTAATTTGTTTACAATAAAAATATATTAAACACTGCTGTCAACATGTGTCTTCTTATGAGAGAGAAAAAGTATATAAAATTAAAAACTAAAAATCAAATAATTTAAAAACCTCGTTCCCAGGGCCTCTTTCTCATTTGCTGATATTTAAAAATGCCAGAAAAGCCGAAAGGAGGCCCTGGGAACGAGGACAAAAAATTAGTTGACTGAAAATAAAAGAAAAATGAAAAGAAAAAAGCTATTAAAAAATAAATTTATTTCTACATATATACCAGTTAAAAAGTTTCATTAAAATATCTCGCTTCCAGGTAATAAAATGATCT
The DNA here is from genome assembly GCA_003991215.1 of Morbakka virulenta. NCBI lineage: Eukaryota > Metazoa > Cnidaria > Cubozoa > Carybdeida > Carukiidae > Morbakka > Morbakka virulenta. The sequence goes on along the minus strand of RDPX01000442.1, from coordinate 271,526 downwards.
TTTCCCAAATTCTAATTTGTATTTTGGCTGTTTTAGTTTTTTTGAATTGTTTCGTGTATTCATGCTGTGATTTTGTACTTCGAAATAGTTTTGGAAATTGCAACAACTTTGCCATTTTAAACAATTTCGAACCAACTTGACTGTGCTATCTTTCACCGTTTTCTGAATGGATGGCACACTTTTCCCGATAATCCGTTTACCTCTCTTTTCAATGGACAGTATTTTCTGTGATTGTGTACCTGTAAGATGCAATTCAACAGATAGCATGTACGTTAACGTCGGCAAAATTGTTGACATAAATATTTTCATAGCTGCTTCTTGATTCAGATAATGACGTAGTTTGGATAACAGCTTTAATCTTGAACTGCTTTTCTTGTAAGCATTATCGAAATCCTGGTTAAGTATGAGATTACAGTCTAGTGAGTGACCTAGGTATGTGTATGAGTCAGTGTTGTTGACAACTTCTCCGTTGAATCGTACTTGTAGGGGTCTTGGTTGTGTTAATATTCGGTTTCTTGTACCAAACAACATTACCTCGGTCTTCCCAACATTCATGTTAATTGTCAGCTCGTTTTCTCGTAGATACTGGTCAATACGTGTTAGCTTCTCAGTCAGCTTCTCCTCGATCTCTATAGCACTCTTTCCCTTGCAAGTTATGATAGTATCATCAGCATAAATCACAGTTTCACATGCTTAAAGAACGTCCGTAAAATCTTTAAAAAACAAAGTAGAGAAAGTAAAAAACAAAAAGTAAAGAACAGTAGAGGGCCTAGAACTGACCCTTGTGGAACTCCAGTGAAACATGGTTTAAAGTCAGATAAAAATGACTCTATTTGTACGTACTGCTTTCTTTGAAAAAGATAATCGGTAAGCAATTGTAATTCCACGAATACCATACGAAGGAAGTTTAGTGAGCAAAGCTCCGTGGCTCAACATATCAAATGCTTTGCTCAGATCTATGAATGTCGCACCGACTAGATACCCTTGATCGATGTGTCTTCTGATTTTATCAAGAATGAAGGTGGTTACAAGGTTGGTTGATCTTTTCATACGATATCCGAATTGATTTTCATTTAGCAGGTTTTCTGTCTCTAGAAATTCTATCAGTTGTTGATGTACTGCTTTTTCGAAGAGTTTGGACACAGCAGGCAATACTGATATCGAAGGTAGTTAGCTGGATCAGTCCTTGAGCCTTTTTTGTAGAACGGAACTACCTTGGCTATTTTCCATAGTGACGGTACTGTACAATTTCTCACTGATAGATTGAAAATGTAACATAGCGGTTTAGATATCTGGTTTCGACAGCCTTTCAACATACCAGGAGGTAGTCCATCTACTCCTGACGCTTTTTTACGTTTGAACTGATTCAGCATAAGAATATTAGAGATATACGTCATGTTGAATCGCTTCTCTGTTCGTGAGCGAATACATTTTGCTGATTTCCATACAAAGTCGGCCAATCTATTGGATTTTTTCTTGAGAACGTTTACTGCCATTGCATAGTATTCACTGCAGTTCTCGACAAAAGTTTGATTTTTGATTATGTTAGTAGAGGTATGGTTAGTCTTACTTGGAAAAATCTTTTTGATACATTGCCAGAATTGATGCACATTTCTAGAATGTTCATTTAACACATTTCGGTAGAAAACACTTTTTGCTGATTTTAACTTGTTATTAAAACAATTACGAAGTTATTTGTACAGGCTCCAATCAGTGGGCTCCTTCGATCTTCTCGCCCTTTTTAAAAGTCTGTCTTTATCTGTTTTCAATTTTTTAATGTCATGAATCATCCATTTACATGGTTCCTCTAACACTTTTCATTACAATTACGTTTTGCATTTCGTACAATGGGTTCCAATCAACTTGCTCCATGTCATTAACCATTGAATCAGGATTATATCTTGTATAGTTTCTACAAGTAATAGTTTTGGGTGTAAAAGTTCTATTGTTAATTTTTCGTACGCATCCAAGTAAGTCATGGTCGATTATGCCCATTGGGAATATTCCGACATTCGCCGTTGCATCTGGATTGTTTGTATAAATTAAATCAATTAATGTTTCAGATTGGTCTGTTATACGTGTTGGTGTTTTAATAACTTGTGTGTAACCGTGTAAAGTGAAAGCGTCTTTTTATGTCTTTATTGTCTTCTGCTTTATTGTTAAAATCCCCAAGGATAATCACTTCTTTTTGTTCTTTTAAAACGTTCAATAATGTTTCATTAAAAGTATCAGGGAAGTTTTTTGATGCAAACTTTGAACTATTGGAAGGTCTGTAATAAACAGCGCATAAGAGATTTTTTGCTTTGTTGATGTTGATTTCGATCAACATATTTTCGCAAGATGTTGTTTTGATTTTTCAAAGAAAAGTATGTCAAAGTGGAAGACCTCTCTTTTCCTCACTCACGACGCTGGGAATACGACATCTAACCCTATTAAAATCAGACGTGGTAGCTTCGAAGGAGACTCTATTTCTCCGCTTCTCTTCTGCATATCGCTTATCCCCTTGTCCAGCGAACTAAATGATGCCAACTGTGGTTACACGATCTATGACAAGCAGATTAACAACATCAAAGTAGATCTGAAGAAACACCAGACAGAACAACGAAAGCAGAAATGGACACACAAAGGAATGTATGGGCAGTATCTAAGATAAACAAAAGGAACGGGAACCGAGTGTTGGAAATGGCTCCAAAACGCGAGGCTCATAAAGGAAACAGACGGGTTGTTGATGGCTGCTCAGGACCAAGCACTACCTACCAAGGTGATGAAAGTAAAAGTGATGGGCCATCAGTGAGAGGTGAACTGTAGAATGTGTGCGAACAAACCAGAAACAGTAATGCACATCTTGTGTGAGTGCGAGAAGCTGGCGCAAACAGAATATAAGAAATGTCATGACAAGGTGACCAGCTTTCTCCATTGGGAGATTTGCAAGTAGCATGGCTTTGCAAGAGTCAAAAACTGGTATGAACATAGGGCCGAGGCGGTGCTGGAGAACGAGTAGGCCAAAATACTTTGCGATTTTAACATAAGAACTGATCGAGGCCAGAAGGCCAGATATTATAGTGCAGGACAAGAGATAGAATTTGACAACAATGGTGGATGTTGCGGTACCTGGTGATCATAGAGTGAGAGGGAAAAAACAGAAAAATTTCGAGACGTTCCAGGACCTGGCTATGGAAGTGGCGAAGATGTGGAGAACGCGCGTGAAGGTTGGTAATCGGGGCTCTTGGAGCCAAGCATGGACTTGAACAATGGATCAATGAGCTGGGAAGGGTGGCAAGTGTGGCAGACAAGCTGCAACAGACTACCCTGTTAGGATCGGCCAGAATACTCCGTAAATTGTTGAATGTCTAAGTTTTGGGGGCCCAAACAGACAACAACGTGGAAACCAGCCACGAGCTGTGAGGCGAGAAAGAAACCATAATAATAATAAGGTCTGTACAAGTTTAATCCCTCCTCCTCTTGGCACAGACCGGGCAACAAATGTACTGCAAGCCAGCAGTGCATGCGACCAAAGGGGCTCTGACAACCCATGATCACTACGGAATCATGACAAACCAGATCACCATACCGCATCTGTCATCTCGCGGGCCAATAAGGACCACGATCTTCGGTAGGCAACCAGGCAGGGATCGAAAAGTCAGCTACTGGAACAAACCCTCCTGAACAGGTAGTGGAGGTTTACTGCAGGCCAGCAACTAGAAGGCCCCTGGAATAGATGGAATTGCCAATTTCGGGATCAAAAACCTGCCCAGCATTCCTGAAGACCTTGCACGAACATCACAGAGAATCCAACTGATTGTTCCGACTGGCTCACTTAAGGTATCACATACCTGCCCTCAAAGATAGAGGAAACACCGATCCCAAAGAGCTACAGACCCATCACAAGTCTCCTAACTATGTATAAGACCCTCACATCAATCTTCTCATAAAGAACCTACACTTTCCTGGACAAAAATAACGTGCTACCAGCAGAACAGAAGGGATTTAGGAGAGGAAGCTATGGCTGTAAAGACCAGCTACTAATTAACAAAGCCATTCTTGAAGAGGCCAAGTCAAAGAAGAAGAACTTTTCAACTGCATGAATTGAATATAAGAAGGCATTTGGCAGCGTGGCTTACACACGGATAGAGAATAGCCTTGATGTCTACAGAGTCTGCCCAACCACTATCAGATTCATTGCACTGGGCATGAAAAACTGGAAGACCACCTTAAATCTCCACTATGCAAATGGGCTGTTAATATTAAGACCAATTCACATCAAAACCGGGATATTTCAGAAAGATTCATTATACCTCTCCTGCTCAATAGAAGCAATTATGGGTACAAATCAGAGAATGGCAAAGTTAACAACCTCTTTTACATGGAGGACTTAAAGACTTTTGCCAGAGATGATAGCTAACAAACAGGCTTACTCATCATCATGAAGACTTTCAGTGATGACATTAAGATGGAGTTCGGACTAGACAACTGTGCCAAAGCCACCTTCAGGAGAGGAAGCTTGACAAAGACCACTAACATAGATCTTAATATCAACACCATTAGCAAGGAGATAGAACCAGAGGGCACATATAAGTATCTAGGAGTGAACGAAGGAGACGTCATCCAACACTCTACCATAAAGGTGAAGATCCGGAAAGAGTACTATAGAAGTGTGAGAATGGTACTGAAAAGCGACTTCAGTGCGGCCAACTGATTCAAAGCTATCAACAGCCTAGCGATACCTGTAGTATCGTACAGCTTTAACATCATCAACTAGAAACTGAGCCAGCTCAAAAAACTAGACACCAAGACCAGGAAGATGCTGACCATGGAAAAACTGCACCACCCAAAAGCAAATGTCGACAGACTATACCTACCAAGAAGAGAAGGAGGAAGAGGCCTGCTCCAACTCGAACTGACCTTCAAAACTACCACCATAGGCCTAGACAGATACCTAACATCAACAAAAGATCCACCCCTCCAACTAGTGAAACATCATGAAGATAGAAAAAAGCTCTACTCGATCAAGAAAGAAGCAGCAAAATTTAAGCTGGAGCTGAATGTCCCAGACATACCACAGACAGAGAATGAAACATCAGCAAAATATGCGCACAGAGTCAAACAGGAGGCAAAACACCACCGTCATCTGCAAATGCAGAAGTATTGGCAAGAAAAGGCAATGCATGGAAAGTACCGTACCAGAATCAAAGAGGCAGATGTAGACCAAGAAAAGACCAACAAGTGGCTTAAATCCATCGGACTAAAAGCTAAAGCTGAATGCCTAATCATCGCTACACAAACTAGAGTTTGGCTACAATATCCTACCACCATCGCATCATCAAGCATGGAACAGACCTACAGCGTAGGATCTGTGGAAAATATGAGACCATTAAACACATCATTTCGAGCTGCCCAGAGCTAGCAAAGATAGAGTACATCGAAAGACATAACAAGGCTGCAGCTTACTTACATTGGAAGATTTTCAGGCAATAGAAAATCAAGACAGCTGACAAATGATACGAATATCATCAACTCATCACAGTCACAGAGAACGAAAAGATCACAATCCTATGAGACATGCCCATACAGGCCGACAGAGAGATATAAGCGAATAGGCAACAAACAAAGAATGCATCCTTACAGACATGGCCATACCAGTTGAATGCAACACCTCTGACAAAGTAACAGAAAAACTGTCAAAGAAGAAAGATACAAAGCCCTAGAGATTGAAATCAAGAGGATGTGGGGCACAAAGACCAGAACATTACCAGTTGTCATTGAAGCTTTGGGGCGTGTGAAGAAGGGATTAGAAAAATACACCGACAACATCCTTGGTAAAATCAAGATCCAAACAATCTAGAAGATAGAAGATAGTACTATTAATAAAGTAGAAAGCAACAGCTACCATCTAGCGCCTTAGTACCATTGTTTTGACCCGGCTCTAAAGGACGTAATAAACTACTCAGAAAGTAAGATACATTATAATAATAATAAATCCGCATGGACACGAAATACCAGGTAGCAACTGGCACTGTTAATCTAGCCCCTTGGCAGTAAGGTTAAAATACACTCTATGTCAAATGAAAACAAGAAACAAATCATTCCCCCTCGTCCATTACGTTAAAAATATGCAATTAGTTACAATTTGTCCAACGAAAATAGTTGACATGATCACCAGGACAAATTGCTTCCTGTGAATTCACCACCAAAACAAAATTCTAAGGCAGTAAGCCAAAATGGCAAATGAAGATAGAAAAGGAAATAGAACGTTTTAGGGGAGAAATCCCTCTGTGGGAGGGTAAGAAAACTAGAAGATGATAACGAGGAATTACAAGAATAGGAATGAGAAAATATAACGATTGAAGAAGTACAAGAAGCAATCAGAAATTCACAAAAATGGAAGTCCCCTAAAATTGAAAAATTATCTAACTTTTGGCTTTATGCACTTCCCTTCTTGCACTCTAAAATAGCATTGAACCGTAATATCAGTACAAAAAACCCAGATTAAACGCCAACATGGCCCTGTCAGGGCACAACATATCTTCCAGCAACAAAGCCGGAAATTGACATCCCGAAAAAGTATTCACCTATTACCTGCGTTTCCACTACCTTTAAACTCTTGATCTCCATTTTTACAGAAAGAACATAAAAACACCAAGAAGAATAAAATATCTTTCCTATTGAGCGAAAGCGTTGTTGCAAGAGCTCCTTTGGGTGTAAAGATTAATTGCTCATTAATAAAATGATCCTAGAGAACGCTCATTCAAAAGATAAGAACTTAAGTACAGCCTGGATTGACTACAAGAAAACTTTCCATAATGTTCCACAGTCATGGATACTGAGAACGTTAGAAATATACATAGCGTCACCGGTACTTAATAATTATCGAAGAACTAGTATGACTTTATACAAAACAAATCTTACTCTCTCTCTCTCTTTCTCATTCATACACACACACACACACACACACACACTCATACACACACACGCACACACAAGAATGGAACGTTCACTTGACATGGCATGAAATAGCATTAAATGTGAAATCTTTTAAGGTAATTCCTTTTTCCCTCTTCTTTTCTGCCTCACACTCATCTATCATCTCCTTTATTGTTCGAGTGAGCGAGAGTACCTTACTGCAGGACATAAAGGTAGGAAAAATCAGAGCCTTAAAACTGAGTTTTCTTGGAAATGGCTGAAGATATCAAAACGTTTATGAAACAAAGTTTGTTCAGAAGGAGTCTGGGTGGGTCATTTAGGGTGGGTCTAAAGCCCACCCTAATATTAATGAACATTTCATAACATAAATTTTCCATTTTATATGCATTAACATTAGGGATAAGTGGGATGTACACTTTCAATTTTTTAAAGCTTATTTTACACGAAGGCTCGCATGAACACCGCTCTACACCTTAGTGCGAACGTCTTTTTTCTGGTAGAGTGATGAAATAATTAAACCATTTATTATTGTTGGATCACCATCAACAACTTTCCCTTTTTGTATGTTTAGAATAGCACATTTATCAGGCCCGAACTTCATTCCTGTGTCGTTTGAAAATATGGTAGTAATACTGAGCTGTTATTTTAAATCTTTCAAGGTCGTTGAGAGTAGTTTGAGGTCATCCACAAAGAAATTATGGGTTTGTTGGTGGTTTCGTAGTTTCCCGAAAGTGTATCCTTTGGTGAAATGGAGCTGATGTGACGGTGGGTTTAATGACAGAACAAATAGAGCGACTGATAGACTGTCTTCTTGGTAGATTCCTTTAGAAATCTTAATGAAGTCGCTCATGATTGAGTTGTTTACTCCATGAAGGTGGAGTTTCGCAAACCAAGACTTAGTAAGGTTTTTGATAGCAATTATCAGGTGGTCTGGCACTTTTGCAAGTTTCAACGCCTGAAGTAGCCATGCATGTGGAATGGAGTCAATTTTTTTTTTGTCTAACCATACAGTGTATAGGTTCCTTCTTAATAATATTACTTTCTTAAGTAAATTTTTGTTTAGCAGAAGTTGTTCATTTGTACTCCATACACCCTTTTTACCAGCAATGTGTCTTTCGTGATCACATTATTTCTGCTAACGTGATGGATTAGAAAATAATTGATGCAACTCGTATACAGTTTGTACTGGATATTTAGACACGCTATTGAACGATACGTTTCGGTACATTTTCCTCCTCGCTCCTTGGTCGGAGTACTATGTGAGCACTACTGAGTCATTGAGGTTTATCATCATGGACGATGTTATTGAAACGGGAAATATATCTCTGGAACCTGTTATGTTTTTATACCAAAATGGTGTTATTTTGTCTTCGCCGGGTGATTTGTTGAGCTGTAGTTTATTAATTGCTTTATCGAGTCAAAATCTGTCAATCTTATAGTAGGTTGGTGTAAAATTTTGTCAATACGTGTTCTTATGCTCTTAAGCCACTCAGCATCTTAATTGAACTCGGTGTCGTTTTGCCATATTTCTTTCCAAAAGTGTTGTACTTCTTCACACTTTGGGATGGTTTCTGCTTTGATAGTTTTACTTCAGAATGATCGGTATACTTTTTTCTGGTCGTAGTAAAATTGCTTGTTGATTAATTTTCATTTTTGTAGTTTCTTTTGATATTTTAGTTTTGGGGACTTGCTTTTCAGTTTTTGTTTTAAAAGGGATAATTTTGTCTCCAAAGTTTGCATGTTTGAATTTCTAAATTTTCTTTCAAGCTGGTTTTTAACGATTTTAGGTGATTGGTAAAGCTCTCTTCTTTTCTACATTGAATGATGACTTAAGTATGGGCAATTAGTTTTCTTAATCTCTCAATGTTTTTTGTCAAGTTTTAAATCCATTAGGTTCGTTATTTTTCAGTTTTCGATTACTGGTTTCAATAATGTTATTGTTTATCTTCTTACTATCTCAGTGCTGTAGAGTATAAAAAAACAGTTAACATCCCATAATATGACTTTTTCAAGTGAAGACAAGTGTTCTGTCACAATAGCATCAGTTGCAATTATTACTTTCTTTTCAAAACTAACATTTGATCTTGTCATCACGTTACGTTCATCACGTCTTTTATTGTAATACAATTTATAATTTGGTTCATAAATTTCTTTTAGATTTTGTTTTAAAGCAATATCAATGATTTCATTCAAATTAACATTGATGTTGGTCTCATTCGGCTCATAACCTTGAAGATCATTTGAAAATTGCTCATGGGGGGATGATATTAGTAACCTTGAAGCTTTGGTATGAATCTTTTTATTTCGTTTTGTTAAAAAGGTGCGAATTCCTGTTATTTCCTGGGTGGCTCCAGTCTAATTCCGGTGTAAGCAACATTAAGTGATGCTTCAATTACATTTTCATCAATATTATTTTCATTTGCTGTATTGATTCTTCTATCCATATGAGATGTTAAATAGTTAATACCACCACCCGTATTATTGGCAGCTTCAGAATTGCTATTTTCAATAATCTGTGCTCCATTGAATTCCGTTGTCATAACAATTTTTCGTTTTTTAACTCGATTCGCTTGATCACTTAAGTTTTTTGATGCAAAGTAATTAAGTTCAGGGTAACTTTCATCTCAATATTTTTTTCATTCGCTTCATGTAACCAATTGTTGGATCACCCTAGCCTTTTAAATAACATTGCTAAAGATCTTAATTTAGTTCATATGTCTATTCATATTGCTTGCTGTAGTCACGATTACGACAATAAATAACAGCTTTTGATGCCATGTCCTTTGAAGTTAAACTCGCTTGCAAACAATTCCAATATTTGAAATTTTATATGATTTTATTCCAATTGAAAGTTCCTTTCTGTGTAAACTTTATATAAAATCAGTGCAATGTTAGTACGGTGAAGAGAAAATCCAGAAGAAAAATTCTCATCATGAAAAGTCAGTCAGCATGTATGTATTCCAAATTAGTTAACATGTATATTGGATCTTTCTCATACGTCTACCCTGAAAAACAGTGGCAAACGGGGGAGTCTTTAGACTCAAGAATCAATTAATGACGTCCACCAATTAATCATTGATCGATCCGATAGGCAGAGAAGAGAACAGGAAGCGTTATTGCGCATACGCAACACAAAGGCAAAGAAAGAAACAAATGGGAGGGAAATGGAGGATTGTTTTTTTAAGAATGATTTCACTCTTTTTTTTTGGATGAGTTTTTTTTATTATACTTTGGGTCTTTTATCCTCATCTTCTGAGAAAAGCTTTTTTTTTCTTTTTTCTTTGGAAATAATATTGTTAGATATCTATCTAAGATTTTGGAATAAATGGTGCTGCTTTGCTGGAGATCTCGAAAGAGCCGCATTACTCACAAGAAACAAAAGAAAAAACAGGAACACACAAATTTGCGTTAAGGCAGGAACTACAGGTAAAGGTATAACTTTTTTTTCTCTAACATTACTCAATATACTTTTATATTGCCAGAAATTCTTGAACTCTTTTTTTAAGAAAGGGGTCTTGGGATTTAAAGGCAGTGTACATACGATAATGCAGGGTGGGCTTAAAAAGTGTAACTACGGAGTTTTCGTCATAGTGGGTCTTATCGAATCTTTTCTTGCAGCGCCAATGCCAGAAGCAATGTTTGGCTGGTTTAACCAGGTACAAAAGTATTGCCCTGGAGATTGTTACAACATTCATGTTGTTGAATTGGTGGTAGAAAACATGTTGGATATCAATGGGGAAAGGTTAAAATGTATATTACAATTAAAATCCGGTCCTTATCAAAAGGCAAAGAGTTTAAAAAATAATATTTCAAAATCCGTAAGGCAGAAAAAATCCCCACCCAATTATTTCCAAATAGGAATATAATGTGGTATGGTGCATAGTATATACGGATAGCGCATACTTACTTACTTACTTATCCTCTGTGTTCTGCTTCTTTGGTAGTCGAGGATATCCCATAGATGCAATCAGACCTTCGTTGAAACGTTTCCAGTTCTTCTTCTCTCTTGCTTTTTCCCTTAGGCTCTGGAGCTGATTTCTGGTACGGAGTTGCCCCGGTCCGGAGTTTTTGATGTCTTCACAGATGGTGCTGAGAAGATTTTTAGAGTGACGTCCTATTCTGGCTTTATACATTATTGCTCCTGATATGGCGAATTCAAGGGCTTTCTGGGTGGGGGTGTTGATGTCCATGCGTAGGACATGACCTAGCATAGACCATCTTCGCTTTGCTACTAGTGTAGATATAGGATCCGTTTGGAAGATTTTATACAGTTCTTTATTACTGATTACGCTTTTGGGCCATAGGTGACCTGTTATCGTTCGCAAGTGTTTACGGTGGCATATATCTATTTTATTCATCATAGCTTTGTTGGTAG
>RDPX01000442.1:208398-220681 GCA_003991215.1 Morbakka virulenta | reverse complement strand
ACATACATCCATATACATCAATATACATCAACATACATCAATATACATCAATGTACATCAATATACATCAATATAGGTAAATATATACCAATATACATCAATACACATCAAAATATATCAATATATATCAATATATATCAATCTATATAAATTCACATCAATATACATCAATATACATCAATACAAATCAATACAAATCATAATATATCAATAAATATCAATATACATCAAACTATATTTATACACATCAATAAATATCAATATACATCAAACTGTATCAATACACATCAATCTTTATCAATACACATCAATACACATAAATCTATATCAATATACATCAATCTATATCAATATACATCAATATACATCAATATACATCAATGTATATCAATATACATCAATGTACATCAGTCTATATCAATATTCATCAATATACATCAATATACACCAGTCTATATCAATATTCATCAATATACATCAATATACATCAGTCTATATCAATTTTCATTAATATACATCAATATACATTAAAACAAATCAATACAAATCATAATATATCAATAAATATCAATATACATCAAACTATATTAATACACATAAATATACATCAATATACATCAATATACATCAATATACATCAAACTGTATCAATACACATCAGTCTATATCAATATACATCAATATACATCAGTCTATATCAATGTTCATCAATATACATCACTATATATCAATCTATATCAATATACATCAATCTATATCAATATACATCAATATACATCAGTCTATATCAATGTTCATCAATATACATTAATAGACATCAAATTTTCGCAGGCCGCTTAAAATAAATTTTACAACACGTAAATGACAAAGGCAATTGATATAAATTTCTGTAGAAAAACACTGTGGACTATCATCAATAAACTCGCCGACAAGAAAGGGAAGTCTCATTATTTAAGGAAAATTCTAAAGTAAAAAATCCCAGCTTTTAAACTCAACACACACACGTCTAAAGGAAATTTTAGCGGGTGCATCACTGTAATCTTCAGAGAGGTTTTACCAATTCTCTCTTGTAAGCAGTTGAATGAAATATGTTACAACATTTCGACCATGCTGCTGAGGCCACACATGTAGTCTATAATGTATTTGACATTTGTACAAATGAATTCTGATAGTCTAAACAGCTTTTATGAACTGGAACATTTTGCTTTAACAAATACAAACATCCATTGTTTACTTCAGATTTATGGAGCCAATTAGTTCTGAGACAAAGCAGTAACATCAAGGTTTTTACTTTATTCCCTGGCCTTTTTTATCCTCTCTTCATCATCCAGACCAGGTGACTACAATTGAAAATGAAAATTTCAATTTTGGTAAAAATGTTTTTGAAATACACTAAACTATGTTTGTGGTAATGTCAAAAGTATTCAATCCATATATATATATATATATATATATATATATGATTGCAACTAATACTTTCACGATATTTCGATCATCAAGCAATAATGCTACAAATACTGTACATGCTTTTTATAAACAAATAAAGTAGGCTGCTCATCAGAAATAATATAAAAATTACAGGTGGTAACGTATTACAAGGTGTTAATATTCTGAAAAAGGAACAAAGAAAGGAAGTCCCGTGTGGATATGGTATAAATTTACTGAAGAATCGTTTACTTTCAAATTGGGTAAATAAGTGTTCGGCTGTTTGATCAGGAAAGGAGGTCCCATGTGGTTAGTCATTAGGTATGAAGTTGCAGAGAAGGAATTTGTTTTCGTGTCGTCATTTTGAAATAAGTTCTGATCTTTTGTTGAGAAGTTGTTTCTTGATGGTGTATGTTATAAAGGACACTTTTTCAGTAAGACAAAGGAGGCATCTTTTTGTGCTGTTGTTGTAATGGGGGGCTGATTTTATGATAGATCAAGATATTTCGGGTGTATATATATATATATACAGAAGGTAAAACACGAAAAATAAGAACAATGATTGCAACTAATAGTTTCACGATATTTCGATCATGTATATTGCTCTGCTATATGCATTGAGAACTTTTTGAATACGATTACACAAAATTACACACACAAACACACATATATATATATATGTGTGTGTGTGTGTGTGTGCGTATGTGTGTGTGTGTGTACCAGAACACAATAACCAAGGAACAAACAAGAAAAGTTGATTACAAGAGTTAGTAATGATTATTATTATTATTATTATTATTATTATTATTATTTGTCTTTCGGCTATATCCTGTTAGGGGTAGCCACACCGGATCAGCCATCTCCAGCCTGTTCATTTTGTCACACCAGCATCTCTCGCACCAACAGCCTCCGTATCTCTGTCAATCACTTTGCTTGTCAGCCTTCATTTTAAAGTACTGCTCACCATCAGTTATAAATTTGGTTATTTGGTCACCACGTGAGACCCCTAAATAAAAAAAAATAATTTTTTATTAATATAAAAATATTATTCTTAATTACATTGTGTTGTATTAATATAAAATTCGTTTGAAAGAACAATGTCATGTAAATCGACAAGAAATATATTTGAAGATCACGTTCATCAAAAGTCATTCAACTAAGAGAAAATTTACCATAGACTTATCATACCGTAAACTTAGAAAGTAGACTTATCTTAAACCATTTTACAATACATTCAGATACAAATATCAAAAGAAGAAGTTAAAAACAAGTTATCTGAGATTTTTATGTGTATTATTTAACAAAACACACTTCTACTTTTCAGGAATTACCACTCCTATTGTTGGAAGTGAGGGAAGTCAAAATTCTCAGAATTGGTAAAAGCATACGCGATTATTTCACTGAATTCTTCCAAGGATGGGTATACGATCTTCGCCTTTGGAAAAAAGCTTTAACTCTCGATGAAATATTACTCATCTACAATACATCCAAGGTGTAATTTGGTGTATATCTGGTAAGTAAGCATGAAGAAGGACACAAAATATTTGCACGTATTTATTAAAAAGACAAATTCGTGAGCTCTAGTTCACACCCTACTGTTTCATCAATATCTGTGGTTCTTTCTACTCTATTCACTCTGGGCTGTCACCGAGGGCTGTCTTAAATTCCTAGGCGTTGCATCATTCCAGTCCTGCCTCATGTAACAAAGACTGCGTAGATGCGGGCTTCCTTCAGCTTGTCTAGGAAAGCAGCAGTCCAGTGGTCAGCAAAAATATCCAGGATAACATAGACTTGTTGGTTTGGTTGCAGGTGGAGCCTCTGGTAGGTGTCAGATACATAGGATACAAGGATGTGCTTTACATATTCCAGCATTGTTTCGGTGTTGCTCCAATGGTTGGGACTGTGGGTAATGTGCCAGTCCTCTGGGTAATGTGCCAGTCCTCTGGGAAGGTGAATTTGGTATGACACTGTCCTGTCTTCCTCTGGTAGGTGATCTGAGGTGGCAGCAGCACACTAGACAGGGTGATTTTCATCACAACGGTGACCTGCCTCTTGTCATCTATGCCGGTGACGGGAACTTGTGTGGCTCCTCTTTTATCCATTGTTCATTCAGACACTGGAATCAGATTGAATTCAATCTGGTCAAAGTTGATGACAAACTCATCTGGAATAAGGTTTGCATCCCGAAATTCCCTGTTCTGGGAATTTTCGGGGAAAATGGCTGATTTTGATTCCCCAAAATTCAGAGACTTTTTCATTTTTTCCCGAAAAATTGAAAAACTATTTCTGACACTAACTTGATGTTTCAGGCGATTTGTTGTTGTTTTCCATCTGGGAACTCGCTTCTCAGTTTCTCTCTTTCAGGCGCGCTTTGCTCAGTAACGATTTTATTCCCTGAAGAATTGTAAACAAAAGGGAAATTGTCGTTTTAGAATTTCTCGACGTGACTCAAAGTCTCAGATCTCCTGTTTGGCAGCATTTCTTACGTTCTAAAGACAATACCAAAGCTAAGTGCAAGTTATGTTCCAAGATTTACAAAGCTTTGGGAACTGCCAAAAGTTTTCTTGACCATCTTAGAGGAAAACACAATTTGGATTTGAAATCAGAACAAGCAGCTAGACTAGCAGGACCACCAACGAAACTACGAAAAATCACGTCATTTTTGGAACAGAGAGATGAATTATATTATCGCTTGATTTTCGTGTTGGTCGACTTTGTGCAGTGAATTTATTCAGTTTTCATGCGATTTCAACTAGTCAAGACATAAGAGATGGTTTCAACGCTTTAAAACTTAGATTACCTGAAAGTTCCAATGGTATCAAACTTTGTCTAGAATGAGAATACAAAGGTGTCAAAGCAGACATGATGTCAAAGATTACAGAGATGAAACAAGATGGCATGAGGTTTCTGGGCTAGCTTTTAAAAAGGTGGAAGAAATTGGTAATGATGAAGATCTCAATCCAGATTTCAAAAATGACATTGTCATGATTAGAAAAATAGTGAAAACTTTCCGAAAATCTCCTGTGATACATAAAGTGATACCTTTTTGTAAGCCCTTTTGAAAAAAGCCTGAGACACGATTTGAACCTTATTATGGACTGTTCAATTCGTTGGAACAGTCTGAATTACGTGATTCAGAGATTGCTTAGGATATACAAGCAATTGAAGATGGCTTTTGTGCACATGGATTATGAATTTAAGTTCACTGATTATGACATATCCAAACTAGAAGATCTTAGCAATGCCTTAAATGTTGTTAAATCTGCTAGCCTAGCCTTATGCAGAAAGGATACAAATCTTTTAACAGCAGAAACTATCACTGAAACAACATTGAAAGACCTTGAAAAACAAAATTCTCTTATTAGTATGAAATCACATGAATCCCTTACTAAAAGAATTTTAGAAAGAAGTGATACTCAAGCTGCACATTTGATTTCTTATTTACATGATCCATGCTTTATTACCAAGAAAAAAAATTTCTTTGGATTCAAAATTGAACGAAAGTCAATTCTAGACCTAACAACAAAACATCTCGAGTAACTCATTTCTGTTGTTGTTGAAAATAATGATGAAGAAAGTGATACTGAAGCTAGCAGAAGCCAAGAAGAGGAGACAGAAAACTTGTCGTTGGATGAACAACTTAACTTGGCACTTCAAAAAGCAAAACAAAGTACAAAATCTAATGTTAGACCAGAACTAGAAGTGAAACCAGCTGTAGTCAAAGCTGAAAATACAGCTTTATGAGCTTAAGACTACCACTCAAAGGTCTCCTAATCTGGACTTGATTTACAAGTCACTATTGACTATTGCACCAACAAGTATGGAGCCGGAGCAGTGCTTTTCTTCTGCTAGCCTATTTAGTACTAAAATTAGAAGCAGACTTTGCGATTCTACCCTTAACATTCTTGTATTTCTACAGAAAATAGAAAAATTCTATGTAAAGAGGTGAAATACACAAAATTTTAAGCAAAATACCATTTATCTGCTTTTCGGAAAATTTCGGGGAAAATTCGGGGAATCTGTCAAATTCCCCAAAATTCTCCACGATATCCCAGAAAACCCTAATCTGGGATATCATGCTCCATACCCACACTGGCCACTTTTTCTAATAAATTCTGTGCGAGTTTATCGCAGTTAGGTGGGGTGCTACGGGTCTCTTTGCTTCCCTTCCTCATCACATATCCATATACGATGGAGGATGCTCCATGCCCAGCTCATCCCAATATTCAGTGGACAACCATGTTCTGCCAAAGTGACATGTCGTGGTAGGATACTACACTCAGAGCAATGGGCACCATATCTGGTCTACTGATTACTCCTCCCTCTACTCGAATGGCCTTGGCCTGCTTGATAACCCTCCCATCCAGTTTCATCTCCAAACATTAAATGACAGCCTTTTTTCTGAGGTGGAAGTTCTGTGATGTCACCTGGATTCTTGATTTTCCGAAGCTGGTCCAGATACTTTATCTTGTACTCCTTACTGTTGACTCATTCAGGAAGGTGTTGAGTTTCTTGGAGAGGTGGTTTGCTGCAGCAGAACTGCCATAGGAACAAGCATACTTGGCAATCTCAGCTTGTTGTAAAGCAGTGAACTTTCTATATGGTCCACTTGTTTTTATAGCAACAGGAGTCCCATTATACTCTGGAACCAGCTTCATTATGCTATCATTGACAGAAACTGTCTCTAAAGCATCTTGGTCACTGCTAGCCTTGTTGGGATCTGTCAGCAATGGAGCACGTGTAGTGGGATAGCTATGCTCTAGAGTAGGATTTTCTTTTTTGAACCATGCATATACCTTAAAGATAATGAATGATACGTTTTGTTTTTTTTTGTTCATCATATTTATACGCATGGTCTTTGTTGTCTCAATTCAAAGTGTGAACAGATTGGATAAAAAACAATTGACATCTTGAAAATTCTTAAATTTATGGACTCAGTAGAAACCATTGATGTAAGATATTTATCATGGCGTGAGTCGTAAGCTTTTTCTCAGCTACGTTTCGAGAGATACTTCTCCCATTGTTAGGTTCTGACGATGGGAGAAGTATCTCTCAAAACGTAGCTGAGAAAAAGCTTACGACTCACGACATGATGAATATCTTACATCAATAATTGACATATGTGTCACAATTACCAGGAAGGGCTTCATTTAGGAAGCAGAGCCTAAAATGCCACCTGCTTTTTGAATACAACATTATTTTTCTATGTCACAAGAGGCATGCATTCACAGTGACCTAGTTTTGGGAGAGCCCTGCTAATCATGTGCATATGTCAATTGAGGCAAAAATATCTATTTTATCAACATGATTATCATTTTCAATACACATTAAACTTTGCAAGGATATAGATGGATGTATTGACTGCTAAGGATTACACTGAAATGACTAATAAACCATACTATATGTTGAGAACAAGTTGACTCAGATTCCACTCAGCCGTCATCCAGGCAGGTCGATCATACCACCTCGCAAATTTTGCGAAAATTAATTCCACGTGAAATTTTAGCATCTACAGTACATCTGTAGATGTAAAAATGATATATTCAAAGCAAAAACACCTTGAGTCTGTTTTGTACTCAGATAGCAGTTAGTCAACTCTATTTTTCATTACTGGATATGATTTAATGCATGTGTTAAGAAATTTGTGCCATGATAAAGGTTCTAGTTTGAGAAATTGAAAACAAGCGTGAGTTATTGGAAAAGATTTGATGAAATAAACAAAACAACCGAGAAATGTTGAATTGTCACAGCCATCTTTTCAAGCAACAATCGTTAGGTGATGTAGTATTTTCCAAATCATTTTCATTAATTATAGCAAGACGATATGCAGATCAATATCCTTTCATTAAAAATTGCCATTTATTTCTCGGTTATTCGAATGCCATCTTGTTGCGGACTACTCTACTAAGCTTTCGCTTGTTATTTGGTTTTAGTGTAAATTTTTAGCGACTTCGAAAATAATTTGCGAAAGAAGTTAAAATTGAGAAATATTTCTATCTAAGAAATAGATGGTGTAATTTGTTCCATGATTAAACTACGTTGATGCCGATAGGAATGAGCGAAAAAAGCATTTGGGATTTTCTTTCTATCGTAAGTACCCATATCTTCAGTTCTAGCATTCATCAGAAAGCTCCATCATGCTACCGAGTTTTTAATTTTTCTTTTATATCATATGCTTCAATTTATTGCGGATCATATTGCTTAACCTTTAAGTAGTGTTACCATTTTGCTTTCTTTCTTTCGTCGTGCCCTCAAAGGTGGAGTTTGCTAGTCCCGTAGAATTCGATGAAATTTTTTTATTTCTTTGAAATATTGTTATCTATTCCTTTACTTTGTCGCTGAACAGATAAACAATCGGGTTCTCTTTCTAAAGTCTTTTGAGGTCCTTGAATTGATTTACTCACGCTGATCGTTATCCAGCTCTTCTTCCTAAACCAGAGACTTAAATTGAGCGCATAACTCTTTATTCTCATTCACTGCTTGATGGGGATATCATTTGAATGAAGAGAGCCTGGCCATTATATTTCAAGCTTTTTCTTTGTCAGTAATCAGACGATTGGAAGAGTCCTCCAAAAGACAATCATCTTTATTTATAGTAATCTAGAAAAGCTTAGATAAACTTAATTAAACTTTATTCACAATACAATCGACTCCGTTGTTTATTTGTCGAAATCTGTGTAAATAAAACAGTACGTCACTTTTATTCTTGAGCACTATTTCTACGCCATGTGGTTAAAAAACAGATAGCCAATCACCTGACGCAGCGAGTTAAAAGGCATTATCGGATAGACTATAAGAAGGCATTTGATAGTGTCCCGAACAATTGGATTCTACGATCGCTTGACTTTTTAAAGTCTCTCCTATTCTTGTTAACTTCTTAAAATTTAATGTCTCAGTGGAAAACAAACCTTCATCTATTCCATGAAAATGGTACCATAATTTGTAATAACATCCGAATTAAACGAGGAATATTTCAGGGTGATTCGTTATCTCCCCTTCTTTTTTGTATGTCTCTTATCAAACTTTCTTTAGAATTAAAGTCCTCTCAATATGGGTATAAAATAGGCAACAAGAAGATCTCTCATTTATTTTACATGGATGATCTTAAGGTGTATGGAAAAAATTATTAACAATTATGGTGGCAGCGTCACTAAGATCAATCAGTGAAAAATCGAAGTAGAATGAGTGAGGAAGAGAATGGTTGGTTATACGTTTTGTAACGAATCAGAATTGATAACAATGACAGGGGCTTTCTTTTTAAATTCCGTCTGGAATTCAATAATAAGAATATTGAATTGTGGTTGGGTCAAAATATTTTCTGCTTGCTGTTTTTCTGGCAGAATTCGTGTCACAGCAGCTGTTTTATCAGGGAAATAATAAAAATAATAAACTGAGACTGAATAATGGGCCAAACAGATTGAAGCGAACTTGAAAAACAATCTACTTGAAATTTCCTGTCCCACTAGAGCTAGAGTAAAAAGCTTAACTGCTCAAATATACGCGTCACTTTCGAAACCAGCCATTGCTCGAAACTTAGTAATAAACATATCCTCCACATTTATATTTCGTAACAGACTGATATCTGAGCAAATTTTAGGGATCTTATTGGTAATCTCTCTGGATATTTTTGTGTTAAAATGTTTTTCTATCTCTTCCGTTAGCACAAAAATCTCTTTTCTGGTGCAGCTGGGTTATTTTTTTTGTAGGACTTGAAATAAAGAACGAAGAAGAAATTCTTATAAATTTCAAAAGTCCTCAACTTCTGCAAAATATGATTTTCTGTCGTTTTGTGGGTTAAAAAACACCAAAGTTTTATGTAAATGTCATTAAAAAATAGTGTCAAGAGGAGATGCGTTACATAAAAGTTTATATCAAAACGTATTTAATCTGTTACATTTATCTATTATCTTCTTCTTCTTCGTCGAGTCTCTTGGCTGTCATCATCTCAGATCTTTTTACTCCAGAACGTGGCACAGGCCACTGCTGCGTCGCTGGGATTGGCAAGGTCATCGGCAGTGCACTTTGGAGCAAGGCTACAGGACATGAGGTGTGCCATGGTTTGCTCACTGCCGCAGTCACAGGTACTGGTGGGGCTCATGTTCCACGCTTTTAGAGAGGCCTTGCATCGGCCTTGATTTATCTATTTTTTAATAATGATACAAGTGACACAATCTGTTATCTGTATCTTTAAATTTTAATGTATTCTATCAAAGAATGAGAGGAGATACTGGATTGAAAAAGAAGTGAGATTCAAGGCCCATGTTCTGAGCATATAGATTGAAGAATCAAAATAGTAAATATCAGATTAGCAATATATATGCAAATATTGGAAGTAACAAATAATAGTAACAAAAAAAAGTAAATAAAATCTTTTAGTAGTACTAAATGTATACGCAACTGTAGATAACAATATATGTTACAATCATACACAAGATTCTTATTCGTTTATCAATAAGCCTTTCCCACAATAAGTTAGTTGCACTATTCAGAATGCCAATACAACATATATTTTTTGTATCACTATTAAATTACGGCATTGATAGCAACAGAATATCGGGTTTACGTCATTCTCGATGACCTACATCATTAGACTTTTGAAAAACCTATAGTCGGCTACTTTTCAACTTTTCAATCTCTTCCTACTTTTGTCACTGGAACAGACAAAATTGGTATTGTATAGTATTTAGAAAAGCAAAAACTAGACTTCCTTGGAATTAGACAGAAATGAATGGATCGTCTTTTATTCCTCCAAGAATACATTTGACCAACAGGCGTTATAATGACACTTACAAAACATCACATTTTAGTTCTTTTAAACAATAACACCATGAGTTGTAATAATGCAAAAGGAATAAGAATGAAAATCAACTACAGCAAAATTTGTTTGAAAGTAAAGACCAAGTTTTTACTTTAGTCAAGACTACGGTAAAATATTATACAAAAATATTTTCTCAAAAATTAATTGAATTTGGAGGACAGTTTGACGTTATTGTCCTAATAGGTTTAAGCATTTGTTGAGAAAGGTTAAGAAAGATTAAGAAAGGTTAAGAAAGGTTAAGAAAAGAATGCAAAAGTAAATAATTGTAAATCATTTCTAAATGACTATATATGTGCAAATGCAAATATTAAGTAAATAACAAGTGAGGTCAGATTTCTCTATATATTTTTCAAACTTGTACCTTTTAGGAAGCATCATTCTTGGATTTTGAAAACCCTGATACCAACCTTATCAGAATGGGAAAAGCGTATTTAATTACTGAGAGAAATACTTCAAAGGGTGACTGTACGATCTTCGTCTGTGGGAAAAAGCTTCAACTCTTGAAGAAATATTAATCTATAAGATATCCAAGGAGTAACTGTATGCATGATAACAAAACACATGGAAATAAAATACTGTATGCATATAGTGACAACACAAATGTGGAATGTGCTCGTGTTAAAGGGAGCAAGATTTGACTATTGTTGTCGATTAGAAACCTGTTATTAACTAAATGTTTTCACAAATAGAATTCAAAAATAAACTCACAGAGAGCACTGAACTAATGAAAGTTTATAAGGGCAGAAGGCAATTGCCAGGTTATATGTATGTTTGTATACCGAATGTTATCTCACGATATATATATATATATATATATATATATATATATATATATATAAATTCATGTTAGCACAAGTAAAATTTAATCGAAGCATTTGAAAGTGCTATTCATCTTTTCATCCTTTTCCCTTTTATTTGCGTAAATTTTGTACTTACAAGTAATTCTGATACTTGTGCCAGGTAGCCATGTATACTATAAAACATTATTTAGCTCTCTTAAAGGAACCAGGTTAATTGACTTGATTTTTCTGATAAGGGAAGTAGTTGGCTTTAGTTTGAAACTCCTCCACCATGTGTATACGTTTTTGGTAAACATGAAAACCCTTTTCTTTCAAATGCAGTGTTGCAACGTATGTGACACTAGATACTTTGTGATAACTTGTAGCGCTGAAAATAGTTATATTAACCTATCGAAAACTCGTAAATGCCTTCTCTAAACCGTGGCAAGTCTTTCACTTGAGCACCAACACGGAGACAACCAAACTAAAAGAAAAGGTCGCCCTAACATGAATTCAAACTGACACTTCTGAACTTCCACCTGAGCAATGGGAAAAACTTTCCCAAAACAGCTTCACAATGCCGGATTAACAGGACGCAAGTTTAGAGCTTGGAAAAATAACGAGGATAAAATTAAAATGAAAAAATTAGAGAGGCTGCAGATCAAAATGTTTAGAAAAGGAGCAAAATCCTGTATTATGGAAATCAGAAACCAGAACAAAAATAGAAAAGCTTTAAACTATGCTGATTAAACACTCGCGTCAAGCCGATGATGAAAGAACACTACCGAGGCAAAGAAATTTGGGGTCTACGACAAATTGCTACGGACAAATTGCTACAACACATTATGCTACAGATTATATGCTACATACCAAAAGTGCTACAGGACATATTTGCTACATACTAACTGCTACAGCCATATTTGCTACATTGCATTTGCTACAGCCATATTTGATACATTGCATTTGCTACCGCTTTTTTGCTACATTGCTTTCTCTATAGCCATCTTTGCTACATTTCCTATCGGATTGGTCTGAAGTTTCGATACATTTATTTCACTTGATGAGTTCCACATGTTTATTCAATGATAACTATTCCTGTTATCAAACAGAGTGCAATAGCCACACCGAACTCATTGTCAAAATGGCTACTGGTCAAATATGCCTCTGGCTGAATGTCCGATTGCACGCAGATATTTAAGGTATTTGTTCTTCCAGGGATCTTGATCACCTTCACTGGCAATGGTTTCATGGAAGCTTTGAG
>RDPX01000442.1:169694-181602 GCA_003991215.1 Morbakka virulenta | reverse complement strand
ACGTCCTGTGTGCACTCCACTCTTTGATGTCATCAGTCCACTTCCTACGTTGTCGTCCTCTTCATCTTTTCCCTTCTATTGCGCCCTCTAAGATGACATTGGGAAGTTTTCCTCCACTGCCACGGAGTAAATGGCCAGCGTATCTTATTTTCTTTTTCATGAGGTCCTTCACCAACTTTGTTTTCACATTAGTTCTATGTAATACCTCAGTGTTGGGTACTTTATCTTTCCAACTGATTTTTAACATTCTTCTCAGACAATATATTTCAAAGGACTGTAGCTTCTTCTTATTGCTGTTTGTAAATTGCCAGGCTTCACAACCATAAGCAACAACCGAGAAGACGTAGCATCGTAGTAACCTTATTTTCAGATGCATGCTGAGGTTACGTCTGAGAAATTCTTTACAATCCCAGAATTTTGCTTTTGCTTACCGACCCTTCGTTTGATCTCCTCATCCATCTTTCCACCATCCGTTACTGTGCTACATAGGTATTGGTATTCTTGCAATTGTTCTAGTTGTTTAGCGTCGGCTGTGATGAAGAACGACTCTTTTGCACTCTTGCTGATGCACATGATCTTGGTCTTTTTGGCGTTGAGTGACATGCCATATTCCTTACATGTGCTACATAACGAGTCAATCATAGTTTGGAGTGATTGGAGATCTCACTCATATTGTCGAAATGCTTTTGTAACTTTTATAATACTCCTGCAAGGACGGATGTTACTTTCAAGTGAAAGGTATGTGTGTATAATTGATGTAGTTAAGAGCAAGCACCAGTCTGAAAACACTTAGTTACACACAGTTTTCAATTATATATATATATAATTCTAAAAATATCTCATCATCACAAGTGTATTTACCTGCAAAACATGAATGTCCTTTCCTCTATTCAGGGTCAATTCAAACTTGCATGGATCTCCTTTGACATGCTCAGTCAAACCAATGTTATAAGTCTGATACAAAACAGATTCAATAATTAGTTCCATTAAAAAGGGAAATCTAGCGATCTCATGTTTGCACAAAAATGTCTAATTCGACATTCTTGTGACAGATGACATCAAAGGAACAGCCCCCGATGACATGCATTTGGTATGACAAAAATATGATGTCGCATCTTAGATCCTACCCGCTGTTAAACTATTGTTAACATATGCAACAGCGTGTATTGCCAGATAAAGTCGAACATAGCAATAAATGGGTGAGTTGCTCTACTTACATTTTGTCGATTTTAACAATGATCACTTTTAAAAAAGTACAGTCAACAAGAAACCAGTCATCTAGAGCACAGAGGCTGTTATTCATTCCATAATAAAAAATGGGGGTGAGATAAAAATGGACCGACAGTCAAAATGGGCCTTAAATATGAAAACATGAGACTGTAATAAACCCATTTAATACAGTACGGGGTTCCAAGGCTCCGAAGTCTCATCATGACGAGTAATTACGTTTAAGATGACCATTTTGTAATAACGCCAGTAATGGAAACATTTAAAATGTAACGGTTTCATCATTAAGGATAATTATCAATACACCGATGATGTGAGACGTCAAAATTAAAAAAACTTACACTTATTTCATCTTTAAATTGGTACACGTAGTCTTCTTTACCATCATCAAGTTCGCGAAGTTCTTTCTTGGATAGAATAATGGCATTTTCATACAAAAAGACTTGACGATGTTTACCACGTAAATTAGACATTGGCTTAAGTTTACTTTTGTGAAGCTCCCATACTACAAACCTGTCCTGTAATACTAACTTCCCGAGGCTTTTAGTGTTGTTTTTCTACAAAAATAGTAAGGTTATAATCATCTGTTACAACTAGTTGGTGGGAATTGGTAATCAATAATTCTATTCCTCCCCCCCCCCCCCCCCCAAAAAAAAGACACAATTGGGTATCGTACAACAAAGTATCACGTTAACCAAAAAAAAGTATAATGACTTATGTAAAACAAAAATACGAAACAATAAACTATATTCATAAGAAAATAATATGTGGTATACGTCAGTGTCAGTAGAAAAAAAAATTTTTTTAAATGCTACAACGCTAGTGCTCAGGTGAAAGACTGCATCGGAATCAAAATTCTGCTTTCCAGTAATATCTGCTTTGGAGGCTTATACCTTAAGTCTCACGAATGTTCCAATACACCACGTTCACAACTAGGTGATATGTTTGTTGCAAGAGGTCATACGGTTTACAAGTAGGTTTGGAAGCCCTTTATGGGTGAAACTTTATTTTTCCCGCAAGATGTGCGAACAGAAACAAAAATGAATTACGATTTTGCTGTTGGTACATACCCTATACAATACAATGTCATACAAAAAGCTTGTTGGCCATTTGTCAATAAAGATGTCATTACTGGTTTGTAAATTTCTTGCACGCATCTACTGTTCACTCCTTCTCAGAACGAGTCAAGAATATTAGAGAAACGCCTGGTTGTTTCGGGCGTATACCAAGCACTGTTTTCATCAAGAGCACTATTGAAAAACTCCAGTCAGAGCTAGACAAGATACTTGAATATGTCAAAAAGAAACAAGTAATTATTTAGGGACCAAAAAGTGATGGGAGTAAAAAACATTTTGGGGTAGATCTGATTTGCATTAAACCCAAAACGTCAACAAATTCAAGATAATTAGGAAAATAGTAAGAACAAAATCACTTTTAAAATGTGGTGTAAGGCATCGTGACAATAATGGGTGGTGCTAAAGACTATTTACAGTATTCAATGATTTGCTAATGTTTAAAAGAAATCACAAACCAAAACCGTTTAAATTCTAGTCAAAACAACTTCTGGTTCCTTTGGATTTTTTGCCATAACTTTAGACACCAAGAATGTTTGCTTTGCGCTTTAGCTCTGACATTTTTTCAATGAGTGGTTGATCTGTTTTTGTCTTTATTACCATGCCTACATCGCTTTTAAATATTTCGGTATACACCCTAAAATGAACATTTCTTCTTTCTGTTTCCTCCGTCTGTTCACTAAACTCTGTCACCGTCGCTGCTTTGTGGTGGCCAATGGAGTACAACCAATTCAACCACAACCTCCTCGCACATTCCTGAAAACAACCCGAACATCGAATAATTCACACAGTAAACGCAGCCGCTTATAAGTTATGTAATGACGTTAGCAGTGCATACATTAAACAGTTAATCTACAGGTCACACATACAACAAGGTGAACTCACCCCGTATCCAACAAGACCAGATGAATGCATGACGTCATTCACGTAACGTAAGACCTTTTTCATTATATCCTGGGCTTCCTGAAAATTGTAAATAAAACGTCATATTTTGCTGATGTCAACAGGAAGTATGGTAGTAACCTGGTCGTAGTAATCCATTAACGTACAAAACGGGTATATAAAACGTACTTAAAAAGACAAGATACACACTTGAGGGTCTTAAAATGTACGTGAAAAATAACATACATACCAAAGGGTACATTAAAGGAACGCAAAAAGCAACATACATAATAAAGGGTACATAAAATATACATAAAAAAACAACATACATACTAAAAGGTACATAAAATCTACGTAAAAAACATACATACTAAAGGGTACATTAAAGGAACGCAAAAAGCAACATACATAACAAAAGGTACATAAAATATACATAAAAAAGCAACATACATACTAAAAGGTACATAAAATCTACGTAAAAAACATACATACTAAAGGGTACATTAAAGGTACGTAAAAAAGCAACATACATACTAAAGGGTACATAAAATGTACCTAAAAAGCAACAAACATACTAAAGGCACATGAAACATACATACATATTTTACGAAAAGAGAAAAGATACTGTCAACAAGGAACAGTCATCATGCATCAAGCAGGTTGCTCATCATTTTTGCTATTGAAACTGCATGGTTTGATATAGTCCGCTTGCCCTTATCCAAGCATACTTTGAATGTACGGCAAGGAAACGTATTTTCTATCATTGCTCATTTCGTACCTTAAGGTCTAGTAATTATGCAGTTTAAGGTTGGAATACTTCGGTAACTGGGAATAGAATTTGATGGAAAGAAGAAGTCGGGGTAATATTAAATGTTGTCAAATTGACAGAAAGCCATACTGTGTTGTTACGTTTACAAAAGAACCCACCGGTTGAATACTGTTTTTATTTTAAATAATTTGAAAAATCAAAATGGAGAAACAAAAAAATATCTTTCCTTCAAGGGTAACCTAAAGGCACTGACAAGGGACTGGTGTAAGCAAAGATGAGTTCTCTTGTCTGTAAACAAGAGGTGTGATCATATTATCATATGTGATCATATCATACATATCAACATATATATAAAAGGTATATAAAATGTACGTAAAAAACAACATATATATAAAAGGTATATAAAATGTACGTAAAAAACAACATATATATAAAAGGTATATAAAATGTTCGTAAAAAACAACATATATATAAAAGGTATATAAAATGTACGTAAAAAACAACATATATATATAAAAGGTATATAAAATGTACGTAAAAAACAACATACAGACAACTTATAAAATTTACCTTCAGTTCTGTATACGGAATTGATTTTCTATCGGTGCACTTCATCATTTCGCCAATCAGCAGCTGATATTTGGTGATTCGCTGCACCGGTTTTAACAAATATGAATCCAAAGGCAACCGATGGCCAAGTTTGCTTTGCCATCCCTAACGTGGTAAATTAGTATTGATTAGAGAACAAAAATTAATGAAAAGAGAAAAAAGGAAAAGAAATATAACAAAATACAAGGACTTTGTTTTCATCTAGTTTATGACGTTGAATCTATAAAAGCTTTGTCTCTTCAACAACCAACAAGAAAATGAATCGCATTCCGATCTTCGTCTTGGACTTGATAGAATATATATTTATGGTCTTAGATTC
Organism: Morbakka virulenta; assembly: GCA_003991215.1. Taxonomy (NCBI): domain Eukaryota; kingdom Metazoa; phylum Cnidaria; class Cubozoa; order Carybdeida; family Carukiidae; genus Morbakka; species Morbakka virulenta. Next base: position 176,723 of record RDPX01000442.1, on the reverse strand, counting down.
GTTTTCCATTGTACAGTGCTTAACACATAAAAGAGGAGCGTGTTTTGTCATTTCTCCGATCACTCTACAGGAGATGTACATCTCCTGAATTATCATAAAAAATCAGAATCAAATGTGTAAAATAAAGTTCACCAAAGAATGTTGAGGTTATTATGCTTTAAGATAATATACACATTTACTATATCCACAAAATATTCACGCTGTTGAATCCCACTTTACTCTGGAGAGCATACAAATTACAAAAAGCCTGAAACAAATTCGGCTGCTGAAGAGTTCAATATATGAACAACATAACTAGAAAATGACAGTAAAATAAAGACTGGTTTAAATATATACTTGTACAAACTTTTATACACACACACACACACACACACACACATATATATATATATATATATATATATATATATATATATATATATATATATATATATGTGTGTGTGTGTGTGTGTATAAAGAGTTACTGTGGGATCCTGTCAGAGTGCTTAAACTACGCAAGCGCAGTGAGTTCCGCATTACGCATTATATATATATGTCAGTTATATAATTATATTAATGTATCTGTTATATCAATGTTTATGTTTTTGCGTATATATACAGTTGTATATGCCGTGTGTAATTTGAGTGCTTCATTTAATCATAGAGTTAAATGAAAAACAAAATCTGGGTGTTTCCTAAAAAGTTCTTTAATGCTGTCCTTATCAAAGTTTTCCAACCTCCATGCAAATCAAGTTTACACACAGACTTGACAAGTTCAGTAAACCTTTCACGCAAAACTGCTTGGCAATAAAATTTAAGCCTTGACAGCATGTAACTCAACACAAAACCTTCATTGAATAAAATTGAGTCAGTGGACAACGGCTCAGTATCACCAAACCAAACAACAAGAAATCTATTGTTCATGACTTACGCGTTTTAAATTTTTGGTCAACACCAGGGACCAGCTGTGGCCATGAAAAAAGCTGACCATAGGGCACCACTGTTCATCATTCCTTGCAACGTGTGTGAGATCTTTAGTTGCAAACTCAGAGCTGAACAAGGCTTTTCTCGATAGTCTTAAATATTTCATGCCTGTTATCGGAAGCGATGGTTCTTCTTGCCGAGATAAAACTAATAAACTACTGTTTTCAAATTAAAAGGTACGGTATCGACCATTTCAGTAAGCCTCTTTGGTGTTGTTTTTTCAAGCTGATTGCGTACTGTTTTGTTTTTTTCATCAAGGGTTAGACTAAGCAGTTATAAAAAAAACCCTTTCATGCTTTTGGCACCGTAAATGGATCATTCATCTCCTTGGAAACAGCTCTGTTTAGTTCTCTGACGACTGAAATTTCTTTCTCGATATCTTCGTCTGTAGTATCCACTATCTGAGTTATACATAATTTAAGGTGGGTGACGCCCACCATTTTGACGCATTTTGTTCAAGATCAGTGGCTGTGAAGAGGGATTTTTTAAAAAATTCTGATGATGACGAGGAGAGGAATAAAAAGCAGCTCGCGTTGTTCATAGTCGTGATGATGGTCTTGTAAAATAACCTTTTCAAAACTCATCTCTACTTTGTAAATGTAAGTTGTAACTTGGAATATATTAGTTGTACATCTCCTTCTAATTGGTCCATTTAGGTGACGCCAATATTTGTTTGGAAATATCAATGTTTATTTGGATATGACGATACAAATAAAATATAATCAACCAGGGGAAGAGCAAAGAGAATCGATAAAAGCTACAGTTTTTAATATGACTACTTTCAACATCCGAGGGTGACGTACAAATGATCTCAAAAAGAAATCAATCACCAAAGATGCTCATGGGCCAAACAGAAACACACACTAGCGAAAGCAAAATAGGGTAAGGAACGCAAAGAGAAAACCAATTGATGACATTTTTAAAAAAACCCCGCATCAGACGACTAATAATTGACACACAATTATATGGAGAATTTGAAAGAAACTGAGGCGAAAAAGCTGTGAGAATGAACATGAAAGTAGACAACCAGAAGGTTACAACGAAAACAGATAACAGAAAAAGATGAAAATAGGTGTTGAAAATATGAAAAACGAAGAGATTAAAAAGAAATACCAGACTGAAGTAGAAGCGCAAATGAAGATGAAGACTAATTTATGATAATTTATGACCCAAACGAAAAAGGTGAAGTCACTGCAAATATCTTATTAAATGCAACGAAAAAACCTTTTACAGTAAGACAAAAAGCAAATAAAATAAAATATGAAAGTAAGGAAATCTGAGAACAAGAAAAGAAAAAAAGAAACAGAATTCTAAATAAACTCAAGAAACCTGTAAGAAGGAAAAGCAAAAAGAGATAGAAGAGGCACTAGAACAAAGTGAATTTAAACAAACTGATGTTAAAAAATGTCATGAAGCAGTGCGTATGTTGACAGAAGAAAAACAAAAAAGACACTGACAGTGTACAATGAAAATGGAGACAAGGAAAATACAGAAAAACAACTGATAGATAAAATCATTGCATTTTTAAAGGAAACTTTGAAAAAGAGAACCAAGGTTTAATAAAAAAAATAACCACCGAGGAAAATGGAAAACCTCTTTACAGTAGGGGAAACAAGAAAGGTATGTAAAAAACTAAAGATAAGTAAAAGTTCACTTAAATTCAATATGTAACCAAAAATAAACCCATAAGACAATAGCTGACGTTCTGAGAAGAAGTGTACAAGCTGATGACTAGAAATATTGAAACAAGGAATACCAACACTTATACCAAAACCTCCGAAGAAAACTATTAAAGGTCAAAAGAAAACCAACAATCCGAGACCAGTAATTCTGCTATCGTAAATCAAATAAAACTTTGCAACATACATAATAGAACGTGGCACAAACTAAAATAACACATACCAAAGGACCAAGCTGCCTACCAAAGAGAAGGAAGCACAACCGAACACGTCATGTGCATGTAACTACTCATAGAGAAAGCAATTCCTTCAGATGACTATTGCTTGATCAAAATGATGATGATTGATATGTCAAAAGCCTTTGCCACTGTAAACAGAAAAACATTTCTTGAAAAATTAGACAAAATCTTAAATGAAAGCGAAATACGAATGATCTACCTCCTCATCACTAAATGCACGTGTAGGAATAACTTTTTTGGAGAAGAAATAATAAATATCGGGAGTTCTTCAGGGAGATTGCTTGTCAACCCTTTTGTTCATCTTTCACTTTGCACATTTTGTGAATAAAATTCTGAAAATACCAGACTATCGAAATAAAATATTATGCTCAAAGTTGGACTGGTTTATAGACAGATATAAGCATCAGGTGGAGATCAACCCCGAGTATGTTGACGACGGCATCTTCATACGAACACAAGAAACCAAAACAAACCAGGTAAAACGGAAATATGATCAAAAATATATAAAAAAGAGAGGAATTTAGAATACCTGATAATAACGACTCGTGGAAAAAGTGTAAATGTCTGAGACCACTAATGGACACAAAAAAGGATCAAAGAAAGGGCATTACCATAAACACCCTGAAAACACCAGAATTACTCTCAAAATCTTATGCGGTGTCCATTGAAACTAAATCGAAACGGGTTAATGCATATGTACAGAGTCTTTTCCTATATAACAGCGAATCTAGTTGTGAAATATTTATGGAAGCAACTGTGAAAATTGCAGGGGAGGTGATTCCACCAAGAAAAACCAAGAAACATAAAAAATAGATGACAGATGAAATTATTAAATTGATACTGACAAAGATACAAAGAAATACAATGAAATAAATACAGTGGTAAAGAAAAAAATGCTTGAAAGCAAAAGAAGCGTGGCTAGACAAGAAATGTGTAGAAATTCAGACATGCAAAACAATGAATCCAAAGGCAATGTTTAGAAATATCAATGATATCGCTAAGAAAAAGTATTGTACGGCAGCTGGATGTTTAAGTATAATAATAGAAAAAGGAGCAATGATAAAGGTGGACAGAGTACATTTCAGACTTGTTTGATGATGAGAGAGGAGACATGCCGAATATAAGGAACAGCATGACAAGTCCAAAGATTTTGCAATCTGAAGTTCAGGTAGCAGTTAAAATAATGGAAAACAACAAAGCAGTCGGTACAGATGACTTAGCTGCAGAATTAATCAAAAGCACAGGTGATTTTGGCATAGTTTAACTAAGGAAAGTGCTTAACGAGATTTACGAATCTGGAACTATCCCTGCTGATCTAGGTAAATCCATCTTTATTGCATTGACGAAAAGGCNAGTGGTAAAGAAAAAAATGCTTGAAAGCAAAAGAAGCGTGGCTAGACAAGAAATGTGTAGAAATTCAGACATGCAAAACAATGAATCCAAAGGCAATGTTTAGAAATATCAATGATATCGCTAAGAAAAAGTATTGTACGGCAGCTGGATGTTTAAGTATAATAATAGAAAAAGGAGCAATGATAGAAAGGTGGACAGAGTACATTTCAAACTTGTTTGATGATGAGAGAGGAGACATGCCGAATATAAGGAATAGCATGACAAGCCCAAAGATTTTGCAATCTGAAGTTCAGGTAGCAGTTAAAAAAATGAAAAACAACAAAGCAGTCGGTACAGATGACTTAGCTGTAGAATTAATCAAAAGCACAGGTGATTTTGGCATAGTTTAACTAAGGAAAGTGCTTAACGAGATTTACGAATCTGGAACTATCCCTGCTGATCTAGGTAAATCCATCTTTATTGCATTGACGAAAAGGCCAGCTGTGGCGGAATGTGAGCTGCACAGGACAATTAGCATTATGAGTCATGTAGTGAAAATTCTATTAAGGATATTGATGAGACGAACAAGAAACAACACTAAATCTGAAATATCGAAACTGCAGTGTGGATTTGTAGAAGATAGCGGTACGCGAAATGGAATATTTATAATCAGAATGTTATCAGAGAGAACTATCGAGATGCAACGAAACCTTTTCTTATGTTTTATAGACTATAACAAAGCTTTCGATAATGTCAAACAGGAGAAAGTCTTGGAAATGCTAGAGAATATCCAGATAGACGGTTAAGATTTAAGAATCATAAGAAACCTGTATTGGAAACAAACAGCAGATACAAGAATCGGTAATCAAGTAGCCAAATATGTTGAAATAAAGAAAGGAGTAAGACAAGGATGTGTGCTGTCACCTGACCTAGTCAACCTATTTAGTGAAAGAATATTACGAGAATTATAAGATATGCCAGGGCTTATTGTAGGAGGGGAAAATATTAATAACCACCGCTATGCAGATGACACGGTTCTAGTAGCCACATCGGTAGAACAACTTCAAGAATTAGTAGATACGGTAGTCTTAGAAAGTTCAAAAAAGGGCTTACATGTCAACACAAAAAAGACAGAGTGCATGATAGTAACCAAATTTTAATTAAAGCAGACACCAGAAAAAAGCTGATGAAAGCAATTAAGAAACAGCAATTACAGTTCCCTGGGCATTGCATGGGGAAAAACGGCATTGAAAAGCTAGCACAAAATAGCAGGAAAAAGAGCAAGCAAATGTCAGCTATTGAAGTTATTCGATGCATAGAAAGCAGGAACGATTGGAATAAACTGGTCACCAATGTCATACGATAGGGCACAAGAAGAAGAAGAAGAAGAACAGCGAATCAAGGAATATGACAAAAAACTGTTGAAGAAAAAATAGATTCCTTCCAAAGGAAATCCCTTCGACAAGTCATTGGTATAAGATGGCCAAAAATAATGAAAAATGAGGACCTATATAAAAAGACCGGCGCAGAAAAATGGAACAATGAGAAGGAATTGTCATGGGTTGGCCACCTCTTCAGCTTGGTGATGAAATACCTGCAAAGAAATCACGAGCTGAATATCTAACAAAAATGAAAATGAAAACGGGGAAAAGAAAGACCAATTGGATTGATATTTTAAAGCGACACAATAGCCTCCCAAGACTCTGAGGATGCCCGACTTTTTTTAACTGAAGCAATCGTTACAGCCGGCCGGCTCGACCTTGCTGATTTCGTGTTGTATTAAAGATATGACAATTTGGCATAAATCAGCTTGTTTTATATAGCACATTTAAAAAGACAATTGTTATGCATTTGGAATTACGGTAAATATGAACCAAGACGTAACCATGGTAAGAGAAACTTCATTAATCAGGACGTTTAATAAAAGATATGTAAACATATAATAAATAAAAATATTAGTATATAAATAATATCATCAATTACTCCCCAGAAATAAACTTGGGTCATGTCACATTGAAAAATACCCATTCCAATTATTAAGGGGTTCAAATGTCCGGGAAAGATATGAATCGAAAATGGGAGCTGTGTTAACAGTGAACCAACTTTTAAATTTCTTTGTGTACTGGGCAATAAACAGGGTTAGGCGTAGGCCTTTGTGCTCTAGAAAGTCTAGCTTTTTTGAGAAAACAAGCTCGATACCATTGCATGGACAAAAACAGTTTAGACCCCTTTTTGGTTTTGGAAAATCAAGGTGTTACGTATAAAAATGCTTGTACTCTACAATTTTCTACTTTTGCGTTGTTTTGCGATTGTTTTGCGTTGTTTTGCGATTGTTTTGCGATTGTTTTGCGATTGTTCTGCGTTGTTTTGCGATTGTTTTGCGATTGTTTTGCGATTGTTCTGCGTTGTTTTGCGATTGTTTTGCGTTGTTTTGCGATTGTTTCTGGCTTAAAAAGGGCCCTTGATGACAGAACATACTAAACAAGTGAAGACTACATGGGGTTTGCATAGCTATGTCTTCTCTTGAAATTGACTTCATAAACATAACTTACCTTGGCATACTCTGTGCTTTGTAATTCCTGACGAAGTCTTTCTGAGTCTGGTTTATTTTTGCAGTATGCAACATACAGCTGAAAGTGTTCTTTCTATGGGTATGAAATAGGTGAATGGGTAAAACAAAAACAACAAAAAATGATAAATTATGAAAGCAATGCAGAAACAATTCGAGCCAATACCTGACATGTATTCGAGTCAATGGCTGAACTGTATTCGAGCCAATACCTGAAATGTATTCGAGCTAATACCTGAACTGTATT
>RDPX01000442.1:119785-135022 GCA_003991215.1 Morbakka virulenta | reverse complement strand
CAGACTTGCCAGTCAGTTGCCTGACCTTAACCGGTTGGGCATGTCCCAAAAGGGCTGACACATCATGCATTTCTGTTTAACGGGCGGGAGTAGTGGGGGAGCATCATATCTAGGTGTCGTGAGCGTGGATCACTCCCAACATACTGAGGAAGGTGCTTAACCTCTAAAGCTACTGGTCGGTAGCCGGGGTTAAGTTTTCTCGTCCGGCAGGTGAATACCATCTCCCTGTGCGGGCTGTCATGCTGGACATGAACTTTGTTTATTATTATTATTATTATTTCGTTTTTAAGCTCGGTTTACAAACCGGAAGATGTTAACTGAACGTCAAGTTGCGACTCACAACCTTAGATATTCAGTGCAAAGCGCAGAGTCCTTGCTGTTCCCAACAAGCAAGCCTTCTGTAAAGTTCCAAAATGAGAATACAGGGTTAAAAGTTCAAAATAAGATTTTGACAAGCTATATACAAATTCTGTTCTACCACTTTGTCCTGTGAGTCTGTCAGTCGTCGGTTTGTTAAAACTTTTATGGCAATACATATATATTGACATAGAACAGTTTTAAAACAGTTTTATATATATATATATATATATATATTAGTTTGAAATTTTATGACAAAAAATGTCTTCCAAACTTCTCCCTAAGTCAAATAGAAAAGTTTCTCAAGTTACTTGTTGTCGAAACGATTAGCTAAATAAAAGAAAATATCTAAAACAACAATAATTAACAAAGATATAAACTTCTAAAGCAAAACATTTGATAAGATATGCTTACTTCGTGGCGCGATAGGGTGTTCAGTTGTTTCATCTCTCCACCACCCAACAGGTTTGTGAGAAACCCAGTTGGTTTCAATATGAGGATCTTCGATATCTTGTTTAAGGGAATCATCTGTTTGAAAAAAAAATTTTCTTTCTCAGTTTTTCTACTAATATATAAAAGATCAAAGACATTGAAACAATATCAAATTTTTCATATTACTTTTTCAAAATCAAGAGCTTAAAAAAAGCACTCTTTGTTATAACAGAGACAGTTTGTGGTGACCATAAGGAATAAAATGAAAATATAGCTCGGCTGGTGTAACTACATGGTATGCAACAGAGCCTAAAGTCGATCTCTAATAAACTTTTTATTATACTAGTATAAAACTTAATAGAAAATTAGCAATTTATACTTCTTGCATCAATGTGATGCAAAAGAGTAACTCTCTAATTTGACTTGAATTTCAGTGTGACAGAAAGCAACTGAAAAATGGAAACTGGTTGGGTACACCATTCCACTGACTTGTCTAAAAGATCAAAATCTAGTAAGATACATAATTTTAAGAAAGACAATAAGATAATACGTATAAATATTATAAATTTAAGATATTAATATGTTTATTAAGAATAAGGAGCTGTAAATGAACAGCAAATTGTTAAAGTATAAAGGCATGGCTTTTTGCTATCTTTCTTGTCATGTTTCAAAGGAAAAAACCAATTATATTACTGATAAAAGAGATCAAGTTAGGATAGACTACTTTGCTATCAGAAATAAAAAACAAGTTTTGTCCGTGAAGTGAAAAAGATACTTGATGAAGTGTTCCCAATGACTGAGATATTACGTCTAGGTCAAACAAAGTGGTTGAAAACAAAACACAAGATGAGACGTCGGGTAGGGGGAAACCAAACAAGAGCACTTGGTGGTGCAATGACGAAGTACAGGAATGCCTTTGGAAGAAGAAAGAGACATACAAGAAATCCAGTAAATCGCAGATAGTGAATAAAGATGGAACACCGTAATGCCAGCAAGGAAGCAAAAAGGAGTGTGGCGAAACCCAAGTCTGAGATTTTCGAGGAGTTGTACAAGAACCTCGAAACAAGGGAAGGGCAGAAAAGTGTATATCGCATTGCAAAACAGTTCGATCGAGCTTTAACAGAAGGAGTATTACAAGAAGCAAATGAACGAGGAAAATGCAGGGGAAAGTAGAGAAGTACGCGAGATAACGCCTACAGAGGTGATCAACGAGGAAGAGGTGAAGAGAGCTTTAAATAGGGTGAAGAATGGAAAAAGCAGCCGACCCTAGGAAGTAGTGGCCTTGCGTTCTTTACGTCAATATTCAACATCTTGGAAACCGAGCACATTCCAGAAGACTGGCGAAAAAACACCCTTATACCCATTTTCAAGAACAATTGAGATTTGCAGGACTGATAAAACGACACGGGTATCAAACACATGAGTCACTCAATGAAGGTACGGGTGGGAGAGTGATAGCAGGATCAGGAGGGAGACAGAAATCACTGAGAAGCAGTTCAGCTTCATGCCGAACAGAAGCACGACAGATGCCTTTTCCGCTTTGCGCATGACAGTAGAAAAACAATGTGAAGGTAAGAAGGAACTTCATTGCGTATTCATTGACTTATAAAAAGCCTTTAATCGGGTACTGCGTGAGAGAAAGTATTGTTCGTCATGAGAAAAAGTGGTATCGCGTAAAGGAATGTGAAGTGTGTACAAGATGTGTATGGTGGATGTGAGACAGCGGTGAGGTACGCGGCTGGAAAGATTGAACCATTCAAACTTAAGATTCAGCTTTGAGCCCTTTCCTGTCCGCAGCAGACATTGACATCCACGCCGATTCCATCAGATGGTCAAGCCCTGACAACATTATGTTTGCAGATGACGTTCTACTGATCAATGGGAAGAAGAAAGGAATGAAAGAAGAACAGGAGAATTGGAGGGAAGCCTTGGAGAAAACAGAGATGAAGGTCAGCTGGTTAAAAACAGAGTTTATGTGCATCAACAAAGCATCGGGAAGAGAGTGCTGAGGATGGCAATACTAGAAGAGAGAAAAGGGAGAAAGGCCAAAATAGAGATGGATAACATCAAAGTCGACATGCTGGAATAAGGGGCTTAGTCGCGAGGACACTCAAAATCGCGCTGGATGGAGATCAAACATTCGCGCGGCGACTCTTTATAACAGGGAGGAGCCAAAAGAAGAAGAAAAAAACCCTCTAAGATTAAAACTACATATTAACGGACTTACATCAAGGTACTCGAGAGCCATCTTGACAGCTCGCCATTTCTCTTTACGTCGGTCAATGATAACTAGTGCTTTCTTTTGTTCCCATATTTGGCTACAAATAAAAAGGGAGTTCCTTTGCATAGTAAATTGACGAATAAATAAAAAAAGACATGAGATAAACGAGACAAGGCCTTTCGTTGTGATTTTACTGTCAACTACACAATTCTTAACTTCTTCTTGTAATAATCGATGAACAAAATATATCCAATAAGGCACTATATGCAATTTGTTTGTATTACGTCATTAGATATTATAAACTTAACAAATCAATCACTGAGGTCGCTCCAACTGGTTTCAATAAGCTAAATCCATCAAAGTCACTCTCGAGAATTTACACTTAATTCGTGCTTAAAGGATCACAGTTTACTTTAACTTTTTGTTTACATCACCAGTTTTCTTAATGTTTAGTATAGGCCTGCCTGTCTATTTGTCTCGGAGGAGGTCCCTACAATCGCGTACTAGTGTGTACTTAAGTATAATATGATATAGCTGTAATCTGCTCTTTTGAAAGCGGCCAAGCTAAATGAAATATCGTCTTTGTTAAACCATCCTTAACCCGTTTTTTCGTACAATTTTCGCCCTTGAAGGGGAAACACATCGCAATGTTTCTCTTTCTTGTTGAGAAAATTCGTTTTAAATTTTCAACCAGATGGCAATTCCTTGTTGTCAAGTAGAGACCAAACATGCAACTTAAACCTATCACTGAGCATGTTGGGATCGAATCTTGCACTTGTTTCTTCGAATGTTACTGCATAACCTAAATAAATTGGTTGACAATTGTTCATTAAGTTTTTTTATTTCAAAGCAGTTAAGTCCATGTGTGTTATATATTGCATTTCGGTTGTTTAATTACAAATTTCCATGCTCACAGGTGAATTTGGTACAAATTGTCAACTCTGTTACGATCTCGTGAGTACCATTCATTGAGATTTTACTAATCACGCGACGACAAGATGAATGACAAATGGTAATTAACTTGCAAACTGATTTTTCACAAGTGGCATAAAAATGGAAGATCGTGAAATAGATAGCAATAAATGTGAAATCAGGTGCATTCTAAGTCCTCTAGTATTCAGTAACTAGTTAATTAATACTAGAGTAATATGTGAAATGACCCAGCCTAATTCACTTGTATTAATTAGCCAGGGTTTGAAATTCTTGAGTCCAAAATATTGAATGTATAGTTTCAAATATAAAGTTTCAAATTGGGATCATCATGGATCTTTCTCATACGTCTACCCTGGTAAACAGTGGCAAACAGTGGCAAACAGTGGCAAATTGGGATCATCAGATCCTCATGTTTTTCACATTTTTTACAAAAGAGCATTGCCAGCATTGCAGTGTCGTGACATTGCCCTTCACATGAACATGTGATGTACGGCAACGAGGCTGATTCACTGTTCAAAATCACAAATGATAAATGTCTCTGTTTACCAGTCTATGTTGGTCTTGGTAATCACAATGTAAATACTGCAATTCAAAACTCATCTTTTCTCTACTACTTTTCAACTTTTCATCGCAAAACTGTTAAAACTGTTCAACACATTTGAATTTTGCTGCAGAACAAAACGAGTACCACCTGTTGTGAAGTTTTATTGTGTTGTTGCAAGCAATACTCTCTTTTCATTAATCTTTTTGTAAAAAGCAAGATGGCTGGAATTTTATTCACATTTTTTCTCTCTCATTTTCTTTTTTCGTTTTTCTATTTCTTTTTTTATATATAATGCACATATGATATTGCCAAGTTAGTATAGTTCATTAACATAACTACAGAACGAATAGAATACGAAAATGACATAAAGACACAAGACTACGAAGTCTGTTTCAGTATGTGATACTACATAATAAGTATAGTTGAACAGCATAATTATAGGGTTAAGCTAAACCATGAAAATCGCATTTACTCCGCGGCATGATTATGAAGTATCTTTAGATACGTTGTTTTCTTTATTTCAGTCATCAAGTCGGCCACTTAACAAAATAAACACCCTACAGAGAAAAAAATACAAAAGAAAAAGAAAACATGGGAAGAATTGCCTTCTTGACCTCAAGCTTTCGGTTAGGGTTAGGGTTAGGGTTCGGGTTTTTTTCTATTCAAAAGAGAGGCTTGCTTTCACGCTCTGGGATCAGGAGTGTCATTCTCTATCCAGTGCGCTAACCGAATGATCATCAATTAGATCATTTTTATTTCTCTTTCCTTTTTATTTTTTACTTCTTTCACCATAAGCAAGACCAACTGCTCCTTTACTGCAAAATGTTACTTTGCCTATTTGATCCCACGATAATGATGATGAAAGAAATCACATACCAAAACCTTAATCCGAGATATCAAAAAATTTTAGNGGGTTAGGGTTAGGGTTAGGGTTAGGGTTAGGGTTAGGGTTAGGGTTAGGGTTAGGGTTAGGGTTAGGGTTCGGGTTTTTTTCTATTCAAAAGAGAGGCTTGCTTTCACGCTCTGGGATCAGGAGTGTCATTCTCTATCCAGTGCGCTAACCGAATGATCATCAATTAGATCATTTTTATTTCTCTTTCCTTTTTATTTTTTACTTCTTTCACCATAAGCAAGACCAACTGCTCCTTTACTGCAAAATGTTACTTTGCCTATTTGATCCCACGATAATGATGATGAAAGAAATCACATACCAAAACCTTAATCCGAGATATCAAAAAATTTTAGAAATCTGGCATGTCACACTGCACCTTGCAAAATCCCCTCAAAGCCTTCCTTTATGTTTGCTTCATGAGGTTGCTTCCCAACCTTCACGTCTCAGTTTTTGAACCAACACTAATCTTAATCCTGTTATCAGTCAGGCAGTTTTCAGATTGTAATCAAACAAGCCCTGCTATTCTCAGTGTGTCAGAACGAGGCCAGCGTAACTCCCTGATGATACTTCCAGGTCATTTCAGGTCAAAGAAAAAACGTGCTGTGACAAAATTAGTATAGCATTATTGAATATTTAAGAAAGGAAGCACAACCAGAAAATAAACATTCATCCTGAACAGTGATTACGAAGACCGTTGTTGTTTTTTATTTTACCTTTGCATAAAATATTCTGAGTTTTGCACGTGACAGAAGTTGAGGGATATTTTTGAGCTGTTGAGCTGAGAGAGAATGAAATATCCAATTTAATTTTTAGTATTTTTGAACAAGAGGAAGGCTAAACAAGATGTTTCGACCTACTAGGCCTTGACAAAGCGAGTAACTAAGGAATTAAAACATTCGCCAAAATGAAGTCAAACGTAAAAACAGAACAATGATAATGAACAATGACCGGTGTACTGTGTTACCTAATAAAAAAGCTAATACGTACAAAAAAGTAAAACAATACCGCACGAATGAAAAGATGTAACTGAACAACAACAACGGCTGGGCGAGGGGCAGGGAATGGACGAGTTAAGGAGTGTTGTTACGCAGGGGTCCATTGAGCATAGAGTACAGGGGCTAAGGAATTGAACACGTGCAGTATGATGCAGTATAATGTAGTATCGCAAAACAGAAAATTGGATAAAAATGTAAAAGACGCGTTACATGAATGTAAAGTAAAGGAATAAGTAATGAGAAACACTAAGGCAACTTACTTTAATATAGCTAGTAGGTAATTGAAGGCATGTCTGAAATCCTCCAATTTCAGTGAAATAAATTTCGGGTTTTCATAAAGCACTATCAGAGGTTCCCCTTCTTTTGACAAGCTGTCTATAAAAGAAGGTCATTGATTGAAATTTCAAATTACTTCGGTTTGGTTACAAGATAATGTTAATGATAATAAAAAATAGGAGAAATAATACTGCTTACTGCACAAGAAGGAAAAAGTAAAAAGTACTTCAGAAAAATTTCAAGCAGCAAAACATAATGAGTTGAATTTTTAGGATTTACTTTTGAATACATCCCATTAGCTTAGCAATGAAAATTTGGCCAAAAAAAAGTAGAAAGTAAAAATTCCACATAATTACAGAAGATATTGGCCCATTTGCACAATAAAATTCAAAATCTAGTTTTGGGGCGTTCAACCCATTAAAATGAATTCTACTATTTATCCATTATCGTGAAAAGCCATTGCAAAGCTACAAGGTTTAAAAATTCAAACTTGAACAAAAGCGCTACAAAAAGTAAAACTCTATACTTCTCACTGGATCAGGTATCTCTCCTGTCTATTGCTACGCCTGTTGTTACTGTAACAAGATCATCGACAGAATTAATTATTGCTGACCTCTGTAGCATCCTAGAGAACAAACAAAAGCAAGAAAGGTTTCGGGGCCACACAGCGGTGCAGCCCCACCCCCACTTGGGCTTTTTTAAAACATGCCCGCTTTTCATTTGAACATATTTTTCTACCCTTTCAAAGACTCCCAAGAGGCATATAAGCGTCCTTACTAAAACTCTTGTTTTTCTAGCAACATCTCTGGGCACCCGCAGGCCCTTTTACTAGCTCTTCAAATTCATATTCCAACTCTTTATTTCCTTCGCATATGTTATCTTGCATTTGTAACATTGGAAATACTTCATACAACAATTTCTTCATGTCTCAAACTCACTCTCACTTTGGTTATCCGGTTAATTTTCTTTTTGTATTAGTTCATTCTATCCAGCATTTCTCGAAATCTGTGTTGTAAGTAAGAAGTAAGTTAACATGTTCACAGGGGCTATATCATCTTGATTCCGCAGTGGATCCGGCATCCAATGTTATTTGCCTTCTTGGGTATTAGGATAATAATGTTACTCATCCTTAGTATTCATGCATTGACAGAATCTGTTTTAACTTCTAACCTTGCCCCAGTCTTTCCCCGTCCCTTATCAATACTTTTCCTACCTCTTTCTGGTGAACATATTGCATAAGACGATAAGTGAATTAACATGGATCAAGAACAACTCGTTTATTTTCCGAATTCAAAACTTATTTGAAAATGTGTTCTCACTCTTTCAAAAAAATAAGTGCTCTACTACAGCACATATATAGGTGTTACTGGCTGCAATAACACTTTTAACACCTAAATTCTCAGTGTCATCTTATCTCCCACTGCTTTGCTTTTTCTTGTTTTTATTATTTTTTGTTCACTTATGTTACCAAATTTTTTTCTATCCCATTATGGTACCTTTTTTCTTAACAGTGGCTTCCTGTACTAGTAACTTCATTCCATGACTGTACCTTCTTTCTGATCTTCAGCTTCAGATTGTCTACAGGCCTTCTCCTCTGCTTCAACTATGCTACCCATTTGCTCTCAGCAGCTAATGAAGATATTATCTAAGAGATGTTACTTTGATATTAGCGATCATGCTTTCTTTAAAGTCCCCAATTCTTTAACTTTTGCTTCTTCATTTAACAGCTGCGTTCAAGCTGATCTTCGACTGTGAAACTACTGTTTCCTATGAAGCCAAATATGTAATGTCAACAAAGCTGGTGATCTTTTTAAAAAATATGAATTACGCAGAGCATCAATGAGCATACATTGACATTATTCCAGAAACGTTATTTCAAAGAAAGGGATTCGGATCTCATCAAAAAAATAACATGCCAAAATATTTAAATGTTCCCATGTCTTTTGATACCTTGGGTCAACAACGATTTACATATAAACAGCCTTAAAAATGGCAAAGTAATAAACTTGAGAAAATTTACCTGTAACCATTACATGTCTTTGCTGTAGTATATCTGCAGCCTCCAATATTTCAGCCATGTAGTTCTCGTCTTCTTTCAAATATCAAATAATATCACAAAAAATGGAATATACAAGGTGTAAACAGGAATAAGAATTATCAAAGAATAAAAATATAGTAAAACACACAAGTTAAACTTTGCTAAATGTAAAATATTCGTAGTGAGGTTTGGATGCAAACATCTGGTCGATAACATTCCATAAACAGATCAATTTCTCAAACCACCAGTCATAATAGCCACGAATACCTACGGGCATTCGTTACGTTTTAGCCTGTTTCAGCTTATATTTTCTAGTTGTGATCATTAAAATATTCAGATTAAAAAAACGTTCATATACATCATTATCATCAAGGTGCCATTTTCAATATTCCTATTCCTATTCCTATTCCTCATATTTATTCTTCGGGTAACTGTGTTCGTGATCAAAGTAATCATTATCTCGTTTACGGTGTCGATTTCGTAACAATCGTCTTAAATATTTATCTCCTCTGAAGGGCAAGGGCTTTATTTTCTGAGTATCTAAATATTTGTGTTATTGGGTTTTTTTTGTTATTTTTGTATTACTCTTCATTTTCTCGGTTTTCACCTTCACCATAATTATAGGAACAGAAATCGTAAATTAACGTTTGAAGACTTCGCACCAAGTTCTCAGAATCAAAGGACGCAGAATCAATATTCAAATGTTGCATGACGAAGGCATTTGTTCGCTCCCACTCATTGCCATTTTTTGGTAACATAACTATTGTTAATAATATAAGCGTTTAGTGGGGCTGCCCACCAAAGGTCGAAAAATCTGTATTCCCGTATCTTATCAGTATTCGAAGAGCAAAGACAAGAAACGAACTTTCGCTGCCAAAAGGAGAGTACGAATATTCGGGGAGAATGGTATTTATAATAAAACATCGAAAAAATCAAGGCTACTTTTTTCACCAAAGTTGTCTCTCCAGAATTTTCCAGAGGTTTTTCTCCAGAATCCCTTGTTAAAATTTATCCATCGGATTTTACTACTTTTGAAGACGGTGACAAGTAAAAAGATGTAATATCTGCAGAAAAATTTTCTAAAGTCTTGAGGAAATTGCCAAACTGGAAAGCCCCAGGCCAAAACCTAGTGCATGGTTTCTGGATTAAAATTTCACTACTTTACACCTAGAATTCCATAGATATCCTCCCCAACAATGTGTAGAATTTCATAATGGCCCATTGTGGATGACCAAAGGCAGAACTGTCTTAATTCAAAGGTATAAATCTAAAGGAAACGTGCCTAATAGCTATCGACCAATAACGTGCTTGCCACTAGTCTGGAAAATACTTATCGGAATAACTTCCGAGAAAATATATTCTTTTCTTGATGATGAAAAGTATCTACACAATGAACAAAAAGGATGTAGCAAAAACGCCAAAGGTACACATGATCTTCTCTTTATCGACAGAATGATTCTAAAGGAAGTGAAAAGGAAACAGCGAAACGTTTTTGTCGGATGGATAGACTACAAGATGGCTTACGACAGGATCTCGCATATGTGGATCATCGAGCGTCCGAGGTCTCTAGGGATCAATGAGAATATATGCAAGTTGATTGAAAAAAGTATGGGCTCATAGAGAGTGTAGTTAATATGCGGCAACAAGAGCTTAGGTGAAGTCCTTATTAAAAGAGGCATCTTCCAAGGTGATTCCTTATTGCAGTTGCTCTTTATAATTTGTCTGATACCTTTTAGGCATATCCTCAGGAGATATCACTTCGAAAAAGATCAGCGAAAGATCAGCGAAAGATCACCTATTGTTCATGGACGACCTAAAGCTATATGCTAGTAGCCAAAAAGGCCTTAGATTCGCTTGTACAGAGGGTCAGAATCGTCAGTAATGATACTGGAATGTAATTTGGCATTGAAAAATGCTCTGTCTTGCACAGAGGAATGTACAGAGGAGTGATGAAGTATATCTCTGGTATAAAACTCCCTGATGATTGCGAAATCAAAGGCTTGGAAGATGGCGAGGGTTATAAATATCTTACAATTTTCGAGGCTGATGTAGTCAAGAGTAAGGAAATGAACGATAACATAACTAAAGAATACAAAGGAAGAGTTAGAAAAATTCTTGAAACCAAACTGAATCTTATTCAGGCCAACAACACATGTGCTGTTTCATTGTTTAGATACTCGGCTGCTTTCATTCACTGGACGGTAGAAGAAATGAAACAACTTGACGAAAGAACTAGAAAATTGTTAACGATGCACAAGGCCCTGGTCCCAAAAAGTGATGTTGACCGGCTTTACCTACCAAGGAAGGTAGGTGGCTGAGGACTATCGAGTGTCGAAGACACAATACTGCAGGCAGGGGTTAGTCTAAACAACTATGTTGAAACTAGTTAAGAAGATTTTATTATTGCTGCTGGGAGTGTGAGAGGGGAGACGGATCGGAATGCAAATGCTGGTACATCTATGAGGAGTAGTGAAAAAACANATATATATATATATATATATATATATATATATATATATATATATATATATATATATATGTGTGTGTGTGTGTGTGTGTGTGTGTGGCCATAGAGCGAATCCTGTTATTTTTTGGAGACCACAATGTCATACTTCAAAGTTGTTCTGCGACAATGTCTAGACTGACTGCAAAGCCAATTCAGGAGTGACACTCAGTTCTACAATGGAAGCAAGTGTCATTTATCACTTGTCTGTCCCCTTGGTTTGCCTCAGTTTGTTGGTCAAGTATCTCATATACATACATACATACAGAGAGACAGAGAGAGAGAGACAGAGAGAGAGAGAGACAGAGAGAGACAGAGAGAGACAGAGAGAGAGACAGACAGAGACAGAGACAGAGACAGAGAGAAACCACACCATCTCCTGCTCTAAAAACCATTTTATCAAATAAAATACAGGTTTTAACAACCGCCTTACCTATTTTTCTGTCCATGTTTTTTTGTGAAGCAGTTGTTACTTTCACAACATCCGCAAGTGAAAGCTTTCCTTTGATAAAAAGTTGTGTTAAAAAGGCATCAGTATTGATAAAAATTAAAGGGCAATAGGAAGGAAACAACCTTCACACTTCATAACAAATATACTGGTTCAAATATGTACTGTCAACTCAGTCTTTACTTTACACTTCCACATCAACTGTCTGCCATTACTGTTAAAGCCCTGTTTTTATTGGCAAGATATTTTACGTTTAACGTTCCTGTTATTTACACATTATACTTGAACAAAAGGTTCTAATCAATACAAATGGACTTGCTAATGTTAAAAATGAAAGAAAAATTAGTTATTTATATCCAATGATATTTGTAGGAATATTTTCATATGCAAACTACAAATAACATCAAAAATAAACTAATTAAAGAAATCATATACTGACCAAGAAAACCAACAAACTAAACATGAATATATAAAAACTGCATACATGAAACTAATTCAATTAGTATAGGAATAGCAATCCTCTACTCTGCTTGATGTCAGTGTTTAATAATCTTCTCGTATGAAACCATTTAGCAATTTTTAATGAGCCTAGCTTTATCTCATGGTCATTACACAACTGTGGAAGTATGTCCTCTGCAGCAACTGACATTAGTATCTACAGCTGAACATCACTACCATCATTTACTACTAAATTATAGACCAGTATCGATTACAACTCTTTGCTTCAAAGTTATGGAACATGTAATCTCAAACACACATATGTAACTACCTTGATGAACATAATATCCTCACAAAATTTCAACACGACTTTAGCTTCAATCAGTCCTGCAAAATACAACTCATAATCACAATAGCAAACAACAAATAGATATGATAATATTAGATTTTTCTAAAGCGTTTGACAAAGTTAGACATAGTTTACTTCTAAAAAAGTTACATGGAATGGGCATAACTGGTAGTGTACAAAAATGGATACCAGCATCTAACAAACTGAACACAAAAAGTCATCGTAAATGGTGAATTCCCCTCAGAGGCACCGTTTACATCAGGTGTGCCACATGGTGCAGTACTGGGTCCTCTACTTTTCTTATGTTACATCAACCCTCTCCCATAGCTTCACTGGGTGACTCATGAATTTTTTACACCTTTAATTGGAACAGTTCTGCAAATCTCCCTTGTTCTTGAAAATGGGAACAAGGGTGCCCTTACACCAGTCATCTAGCATGTGCTCTATTAACAAGATATCATTGAGCAATGACATCAAGAGTGCAAGAGCACTACTTCCTAGGCATTTCCATACCTCCACTGAGGTAAGGTCCAGGTTGACTGCTTTTCCATCCTTCATCCTATTTAAAGCTCTCTTTACCTCTGCCACATTGATTTATTCCAAAGGTCCTTTGCATACCTCTCCCACTTCTCCTCCACTTCACCCTGCATTTTCTTCATTCATTAGCTTCTCGTAATACTCCTTCCATCTCTTCAGGTGTCTTCTTCAAAATTCAGAATCATTTTTACATGTTGTACATCTTTGGAAGTTTGGTCAAACTGTTTTGAGATGCAATATACACTTTTTGTCCTTCAGTTGTTTTAAGGTTATTGTACAGTGCCTCAAAAGACTAAAACTTGACTTTCACTGAGTATGTTCTTCCAACCAAGTTGATTGATGTAATTTCCCAGTCATTTCTCAGTCAAGTGATCCTCATTCACTTCCAAGACAAAACTGTTACTTCAATCTTGTTCTTGTAGCTTCAACCATCTGATCTTTTGTTCCATTCTCTTTGTCCTCTTTGCCCTGATGCTAAACTTTACCCTACAGAAAACTGGTCAGTGCCAATTTGAAGCACACTCCCTCACTAATGCTTTCCAATCTGTGACTTATTTAAGTTCTCATCTCCTACATGGGGCATAGTCGTCTGAGTGTTGTTATTTCTGCTGTGATAAGTGATTCTTTGCTCATTAGTTTCCATGAAGAGGGTGTTGGTAATAGCCAAGTGGCAGCTTTTTGCAAACTCAACTACTTTTACTCCTCCTTTATTCCTTGTCCCTGAGCCATACCTTCCCACAACATGTTCATCTCCACTGTTATTTTTGCCAACAAGTATATTCAGGTCTGCACTGGTCAACACCATTTCTCCCCTGATATTGTTGTTATGGTGGAATCCAGCTCTTTCCCAAACTCTTCTTTCTTGTTACTATCACATACTACTTGTGGTCCACATACAGCGATGCTGGTCTGCAAGCCACTTTATTCCAGTTTTGCCTATATCACTCTCACACTAACTCAGTTCACTTTGATTACATTTCCAACTAGGCTTCTTTCAAAGATGATACCAACCTCATTTCTCTTGATGCCCATACAGTAGTAATACAGTTAATCATCACCTATTTCTCTGAATTTTCCACCTTTCCATTTAGGTTCATGGGCACACACAATGTCGATGCTTCTTCCTTGCATGAGATGCACTACTTCTCTTTGTCTTCTGGTCATGCTGCTAACATTAAGGGGGCCTACTCTCATGTATACTTTCTTCATCTGTTCTCTCTTCCTAAGGGCTTGTTTCCATAGAGCTGCAATTTCTGCTGTAGTGGGAAATGCACGTGAGCTTTTTACGCCTGAGCCTCAAGTCATTTCCACACAGCGTATTTTTTTCTTGGTGCGTTTTCATGTGAACAAACATGGAAGCTATAAACAAGAGGTTTCTCTTGCTTCAAAAGCAAAAACTGACTTTAATATTGCTTGTATTATTCTGTCGTAAACAAAGACGCCCTCAGAATGGAATTCAAAGACAAAGGAAATTCTAGGTGAGAAAACTATTTCAGGAGAGAAGAAATAAAGGCTTATATAAGGTTTTAGTGCAGGATTTAATGCTGTTTGACAATGAATATTTCTTAAAAGCCTTCAAAATGCTACCCAGGCAATTCGAAGAACTTCTTTCGTGGGCTGCTCCTTTTATTTCAAAATCATCTAGAATTTGCGATGTTACAGGACCAAGTGAAAGGCTTTGTATAACATTATGGTACCTATCAAGTGGCGATCCACAAGTTTTGTTGTTGTTGATAATGTACGATACCGGAACTGGCAGATGAAATGGCTGAGGTATCTATCGTTATTATTTTCTTCTGTTGATGTTTCTGTTCTGCTTCCTTTTGTTCCTTTAAGAATCTTTGATAAATTTCCTCATTATAATTGATATCCTCGTTTTCTTCATCTTCGTCAAAACTTGTCGATACCTATTCATAGCCATTTTGTTATCTGGAAATATTATGTTTTTTGATGACCGTGAAAAAATGTTAATACAATACAAGATTACATAATGTCTCAAATACTGAACTATCATTGGTTCTTAAACTCAGGCGGAAAAAAAATACGTTCAAAAAGTAGAACTAGTTCTACTTTTTTTAAATGCTCACGAGCAGCTTGTGAGCATAAAAAATCACCTGTCCAGCAGTATTTTTAAAGCAATGCACATGCGCAATAAAAAATCTCATGAGCATTTTCCGCTACAGCAGAAAATGCAGCTCTATGGAAACAAGCCTTAACTTGTTTTTTTTCTGACTTGAGCTCCTCCCCTTCTACATCTCATAAGTCTATTTCCAC
>RDPX01000442.1:106302-116602 GCA_003991215.1 Morbakka virulenta | reverse complement strand
CCTGCAAACCTCCGTCCGATCACACTACTGAACAGCACAAGGAAAATTTTATCCACCATTACTCTGAATAGAATAAGGGATAAAGTAGACAGATATACAGGATTACATCAGTGGATTCAAAAGAGGTAGAAGCTGTGCCAACACTGTCTGGACACAATGCATGTTAACATCTATCATTCTTGCTAGAAAATGGGACTTCCACAAGATATTGATATGTCAAAAGCCTTTGATACCATCAAATGCAAATGCATACTCAAGATTCTTATACATGCAGGATGCAATGAAGACGAACTAAGACTTGTGCATAAACTACTATCAGGAACATCTCTTAGTGTTCGAATAAAAAACGCCATCTCCGATTCATTTGAAACCCCCAGGAGATGGTTTATCACCAGTATTATTCACATGCCATCTCTCACACACTCCAAGAAAATTAAGAAATAACTCCATCAGACCAAATCCTCTCATTTCTTGCCTTGGTATGCCACTGAAAAGTCTAGTCCCTTTCTCGCCTTCTGTTGTGTTAAATAAATTGTCATGAAATAGAAAACAAAAGATTACCTGATAAAAGGTTCTATTGAACACAAAACCATAGCATATAGCAAATGTATATGAATCTTAAAAAATAATAATCATTCAACTAATTCTCATTACACAACTTTTATTCCCTCTAACTTTCTTGAGACATTTTTCTTCAGCTTATTTTACTATTGTTTCTGAAGTAACTCCAGCTTTGAGTTGTACAGCACATTTGTAGTTTTTTCAAAATGCTTTGCAGCAATGCCATTTTTGAAAATACTAGTCTTATGCTTGAATGCATTCCACCCTCTGCATCCTCTCATTCTTTTGTCATCATGTTCTCTGCACCTTAGCCCATACCATTTGCTGATCTGTGCTAGTCAATGCTTTTGAAACTGTATATGCTTTAACATCCCTTTCTTTCGTGGGCATAAAGCCAATTTGACTTTGACTGACATTACCTGGTCAGTGCCAAATAAATATATGTTTAACTCTGTGCAAAAAATAGGTGTTCACAGCTATCACACCATTATTTTCTAACCAGTCTAGCAATATCTGACCTTTTTCATTTGTTTTACCAAAGCCATATTCACCACAAGCATTACACCTCACACTTTTATCTATCTTTGCATAAAAATATCCCATAAAGATAATCCATCACTTATCAAATTCATGAATGACTTTTTTATATTTACATATATTTCAAATGTTTCATTATCACTTACAACTGCTGTTGGAAATGCACCTGTAGCACTACTATTAGTTTCAGATTTCCATCAATTCCAGACAATATTTCTAATTCACTTACTGGTTGAACCTTCATTACTATAACATTCATTTTGCACAGAACAGTAATCCTACTCTGCCCTTATAGTAAATTTTTGATTTGTCACTCTTTGTCCTACCCCCTTTTTTGGCCGCTCCTGCTCCTCCTCGTCATCATCAGTCAGGTGGGTCCCAGTTCTTTACTTGTCTCCTTCAGTCTTCCCTTTCCAGCATGACATGTTTGAGCTTGTCTGGCATTTCTATCTGAGCATATGTGAGCAAGATAGGTTGTCACTGATCCCAAACTCCTTTTCTAGAGCTACAAGACATCAAATTATATTTACACTTTCCCTGGTGATTGGGTGCAACTTGTTATAAATGTTAAATGCTTCTGCAGTAACAAGAGAACATCCTTCCAAAGTACCTCTGAGAGGGTGACCCTTCCTGGGGTCTCAGTTGATCACCCTGATACCTCTGATTCTTGAATTGTTCTGAACATTAAATTAAAGGCTAATAGTTTGTGAGGTGCAACTCTGTTGCCAAGATGACTTAGCCACTGTCACCATGAAGGATCTTCCACCCTTTTCAGGTCTTGTTTTTAGTCCTGGTGGGTGAATAAAACACCCTCCACATATACACCATGGTGTAAGTGCAGAGATTGGCTTAGTTGATGATTAGAAGCATTTTGTTTCAACTTACAGCATGTAGGCAATGCTGTGGAGCTATTCTAAGCCAACTCTACATAGCAATGGTCAGATTCATGGTTTGAAATCAGAGTTTTCCTTTTCCTAAGTGGACTTCCAGCCAAGGCTAATTATCTCCACCTACCCAAGGCTAACAGGTACTACACCTTACCCAAGGGTAACCTGGAGGTAGTGGTGGCAAAGGATAATCTCATTTACACACAATAAAACTCCACACAGGTCATACCCAGGATACATGTGTTTATTTTAACCATCTTAGGATTTCTGGATTAATAGTATACAACTCATATAATCTTCATAAAGAAGAGTACTGTTAGAGTGGCCAAAACCCATGTAAACACGTAATTGCCTAAACAAAGCTACCTCTACATTACAAATGTTGCAGCTAGATATTCTGCCTCCATACCTAGAAAAGTCAAAGATTAACTCAACTTTGAAGATATTAATGTATTATAACAGTGTGTCAGTAGTTTCTGGAGCCTTAAGAACAAGGTTACCAAATAGTGAATCTTGGCCTTTGAGAAAACAAGGTGTTAGTAAGCAGATAATGCTCATTTCTGTAGTGTCATTTGAAGGTCTTTTTACTGCCACATAAAGAAAAAGAGAAGACTGAAACATTTAACAAAGTTGCTAATAAAGAAAAAAAACTGAGGCAGTGACACTGATGGTGAAACTATAATTCCATATCCAGTTATCATTCTAAAAACAGACAAGGAAGATGGTAGTCACCTAAATAGAGATAATGTACATGGCACTTGCATTCAACAATGGAGAAGGCCAACATATTTGGTAGGCAATCAAAAGTAGATCAGATTGTTTTCTAATAATGTAGTAAAGTTATGTTTCTTCTCTACATTTCTCATCAGTTTTTATTTAATATCTCACTTATTGCCCTGGCATCTAAAAATAAAATAACATAAGAAATTAAGGAACAGAATTATGCATCAGTCATATACCAGATTTCTTCTGGCCATGATCAGAAAGATACAAGCTACCCTTGGGCAATTTTCTCTATCAACAGTTGGTGCTGCCTCATTTTATTGTGTAGCAGCATTGACTAAAGCAGAGGTCTGCAGTAAATTCAAGTTCATTGAATGTTTTCTCAATTAGACTACCATCAGCAGCTGCAGATGTTTCATGACAACAAAACTAAAAAAAATGGAAGACATCACTGAAAGCTGATCAAGATTTTGGATTTCTTGGTGAAAAGAAGAAATAACTAACAAAGTGTTGTTATTGAACATAAGAATGGCCAGCAACAATGTAACTTTTATCCAATTAATAGAACATCACATTCCTCAAAAAGTAATCTAGAAGAATGGAAGGAAACATGGTGCGCAAGTAGGCCAACTGGAGGATAATGGTGTTACGGGTTGAAAAACATTAAGTGATTGAAAAAATGGAAAAGGAAGAGTTAATGCAACTGTCAAAACTACTGAGATTATCCAATATATAGTATAAAAATATAAAGGCACTAAGCATGCACTATATATCATGTAATTATGGATCTTATATATATAGAGAGAGAAACAATAACAAAATAGGGAAATGTTAGCTTCACATACACATAGTTAAATGATCATCAGCCCTTTACATATTACAACACATTTTAACTGTTATAAATCTATATATTTTCTATTTATAGTTTGTTTGTTGGTTAGTTAATAATATTTAAACAGGTTACATTCTAACCAGTAAACAAAGAATATTCGTGCTCTCCCTATAAGAATTGTAACAAATATCAAAAGGATATCAAGTATTCCTGTATGTATATACAATGGAACACATTTTTCTTCCCAATAGGTATCTTAACTGGCATTTTCCAAATCCTTGCAAAATTATGCACTTTTTTAACAAAAAGTCATTCTAATCAACATCAAAATTGATGAAACTTAAGATCTTCTTCATCCTAAAACATCTCCACTGGTTCAACTCCCCAAACAGGTCTTTTAATTAAAAATGACCAAACATATATCATTGTGTGGATAGCAATTAGCCTATAATATGTATGTTTTCTGTATCACATAACTACCTCAATTTTGTGTGGAAAGGCAGCAAAACAATTCATATCAGCATCTCTTATATCAAATATGAAAATACTTTTGATAGTAAATTGGTTACTTTACATGAAGAATTTTGCGATGAAATCAATGAAGCATTTTTACTTCTCTTTTGATCAGTAAGTTATCAATATTTTGGTTGGAAAAGAAAACCCTTTAGTACACTAGCAACAAAGAAGATAGGCTCAAATTTCAAACTTAAATTGAAAACTGGCAAATTGATCATGTTGTTGACTTGATTACAATGATTATCTCAACTCACAAAGTCTAAACAAATCTACTTGATGATGGAAGAGCCTTTTCAAAGAAAATGCAGCTTTTTTTACAGCAACAGGAATTAGCTGCATCAAAGTATCTATGTTGTTCTTTTATTTGCTTGAAAAATCAAAAATATAGAATCAAGACCAACCTGAAGATCGATTTTTCTCTGTGGTTTTCTAGGACTTTTCTGGTGTCACAAATTGGTTGGTAACTTTTCAATTCTTGTGTTTACTGTGAATCTCATAAGTTGCAGCATAAGAGTTGTATCAACACATATCCTTTCTTGAGAGTAGTAGCAGCACAATTCTCATTCCAATTTCACAGAAACTCTTCCAAGTATTCGCAAATGGATGCAGGAATGAAAATTAATCCTGTCATTGAATACAGTTCTTTTTCCTGTTTTTTGCACTTCCGTTTTCAGGTTGGGAAGGGGGAGGTTCCGGTCAATGGAGAATAGATGAAATGAGAGGATGTTTAAAAGGAATATGGAATATCTTCTGATCATCAAATCAAGTCAAGGAGAATTCTTCATTTTGTTTGAAAGTAATCTTTTTTTGTGTATCTTCATTTCATCTGGGAAATGCAAAGTGTTCGATTGTTATTCTTCTATTTTTCATGCAATGTTTCTGTGCTTTGGTAAAATCAGTTTTCTTGTTTTTATCTCTTTGCCAATTGACTGCAATGGTCAATTTAAATGAAGTAAGATCAAAAGATGTGATTCTTTTGCTAATTGAATACTTCGATTATTTCAAAACATCATCTTATATAGAGTGATTTATGTCTCATCAATATCTTCTCTCACGAAAAATTTTTCTTTCTAAGCAAAAGTTAAATTCAACATATTTCTTTAAGAAGAAGACATATTTTTAATATTTTCAACACATTTTTGATCGATTCTGTAAATTCATGTTATTTAATTAAAAAGAAACCAGTTTAAATATTCTTGTTGCAAATGAAAATAATCTTGAACATCTTCCTCTTTTCAGCCATCGCTTTTAACCATTGCTTGTTTTGTTATTCTAATCTTTTAGTTTTTCCTTCCTGTTAATGATCTTGTTAACGAAAACAAATCGAAGATCAAGTAAATATCTTTCATATCATGTTCATATCATTTACGCGATCATTTTTTATTTCTTTCACTTTTAATCCTCTTCAATCTGAATAACTACATAACTACATAACCATAACTACAATAACTTTCAATTATTTCTACCTGCAAGAAAGAAAAAAAAATCAGAAATTCGGATACTAACCTTCAAAAGGAAATTTGTTAGTCTCTGTTTCCATCATTGCTTAGAAAAAAAACCCTCAGTTGATCACTGAATCGAGTAGAAATTGAGTAGAAATTGAGTAGAAATAAGAGCAATACAAAGTAACCGTTTCACATTGTCAATCTAATGCTCTGTTGCTCATTTGATGTTTTACTCTCCAATCAAACCATATCCATTAATTAATAATTAAAAAGGATAATCATCGTTCTGATCCTATCCTATCCTTCC
Organism: Morbakka virulenta; assembly: GCA_003991215.1. Taxonomy (NCBI): domain Eukaryota; kingdom Metazoa; phylum Cnidaria; class Cubozoa; order Carybdeida; family Carukiidae; genus Morbakka; species Morbakka virulenta. The sequence continues at coordinate 110,794 of RDPX01000442.1, read as the reverse complement.
TTTTCCTTGCATTGATGATCTTCTTCTCTTCTCTTCTCTCTTCTCTTTTCTCTTTTCATCAATAATTTGATGCCAACTCATTCATCTCACACCCAATGTTTGTGTTCTTGATCAGAATACAACGACGTGGAATGAAAAACCTGTTTTTTTTTGCAATTGCTTTTGCAAAACAATCGTTTCCTTTCTTTCAAACAAAGAAAAAAAACAAATTAAACTCAAATAAATTATGCTTCGTGACAAACGAGAGATTTAAAAGAATAGAAGCAAGTTTTTGATACTAATAAGTAATTTGGTGATTCAAATTATTTCCATTTTTTTAAATCTATTGTAAGACACAAGGAAAAGAGGAACTCATTAATATTATCATGAGAATAATCATCAAATCCAGTGGGTTTTTGGAAAAGGAAAAGAAAGATTTATTGTATAACATTACAAAAAACCTATCAAAGGCGAGGATAAATATTTTGATGGATAAAAAAGATATTTATTGTATAAAATTAAATAAAAGTTATAAAAGGGGCGGATGCATATTTTGATGGATAAAAAAGATTTTTATTGTATACAATTAAATAAAAGTTATAAAAGGGGAGAATAAATATTTTGATGGATAAAAAAGATATTTATTGTATAAAATTAAATAAAAGTTATCAAAGGGGAGAATAAATATTTTGATGGATAAAAAAGATATTTATTGTATACAATTAAATAAAAGTTATAAAAGGAGCGGATGCAAGTTTTGATGGATAAAAAGATTTTTATTGTATACAATTAAATAAAAGTTATAAAGGGGCGGATGCATATTTTGATGGATAAAAAAGTTATTTATTGTATACAATTAAATAAAAGTTATAAAAGGGGCGGATGCATGTTTTGATGGATAAAAAATTATTTATTGTATACAATTAAATAAAAGTTTTCAAAGAGGCGGATGCATATTTTAATGGATAAAAAAGTTATTTATTGTATACAATTAAATAAAAGTTATGAAAGGGGCGGATGCATGTTTTGATGGATAAAAAAGATTTTTATTGTATACAATTAAATAAAAGTTATCAAAGGGGCGGATGCATGTTTTGATGGATAAAAAAGATATTTATTGTATACAATTAAATAAAGGTTATCAAAGGGGCGGATAAATATTTTGATGGATAAAAAACTATTTATTGTATACAATTAAATAAAATTTATCAAAGGGGCGGATGCATATTTTCATGGATAAAAAAGTTATTTATTGTATACAATTAAATAAAAGTTATCAAAGGGGCGGTGCATGTTTTGATGGATAAAAAATATTTTTATTGTATAAAATTCAATAAAAGTTATCGAAGTGGCAGATGCAAATTTTGATGGATATAAAAGATATTTATTGTATAAAATTAAATAAAAGTTATCAAAGGGGCGGATAAATATTTTGATGGATAAAAAAGATATTTATTGTATACAATTAAATAAAAGTTATAAAAGGAGCGGATGCAAGTTTTGATGGATAAAAAGATTTTTATTGTATACAATTAAATAAAAGTTATAAAGGGGCGGATGCATATTTTGATGGATAAAAAAGTTATTTATTGTATACAATTAAATAAAAGTTATAAAAGGGGCGGATGCATGTTTTGATGGATAAAAAATTATTTATTGTATACAATTAAATAAAAGTTTTCAAAGAGGCGGATGCATATTTTAATGGATAAAAAAGTTATTTATTGTATACAATTAAATAAAAGTTATGAAAGGGGCGGATGCATGTTTTGATGGATAAAAAAGATTTTTATTGTATACAATTAAATAAAAGTTATCAAAGGGGCGGATGCATGTTTTGATGGATAAAAAAGATATTTATTGTATACAATTAAATAAAGGTTATCAAAGGGGCGGATAAATATTTTGATGGATAAAAAACTATTTATTGTATACAATTAAATAAAATTTATCAAAGGGGCGGATGCATATTTTCATGGATAAAAAAGTTATTTATTGTATACAATTAAATAAAAGTTATAAAAGGGGCGGTGCATGTTTTGATGGATAAAAAATATTTTTATTGTATAAAATTCAATAAAAGTTATCGAAGTGGCAGATGCAAATTTTGATGGATATAAAAGATATTTATTGTATAAAATTAAATAAAAGTTATCAAAGGGGCGGATAAATATTTTGATGGATAAAAAAGATATTTATTGTATACAATTAAATAAAGGTTATCAAAGGGGCGGATAAATATTTTGATGGATAAAAAACTATTTATTGTATACAATTAAATAAAATTTATCAAAGGGGCGGATGCATATTTTCATGGATAAAAAAGTTATTTATTGTATACAATTAAATAAAAGTTATAAAAGGGGCGGTGCATGTTTTGATGGATAAAAAATATTTTTATTGTATAAAATTCAATAAAAGTTATCGAAGTGGCAGATGCAAATTTTGATGGATATAAAAGATATTTATTGTATAAAATTAAATAAAAGTTATCAAAGGGGAGAATAAATATTTTGATGGATAAAAAAGATATTTATTGTATACAATTAAATAAAAGTTATAAAAGGAGCGGATGCAAGTTTTGATGGATAAAAAGATTTTTATTGTATACAATTAAATAAAAGTTATAAAGGGGCGGATGCATATTTTCATGGATAAAAAAGTTATTTATTGTATACAATTAAATAAAAGTTATAAAAGGGGCGGTGCATGTTTTGATGGATAAAAAATATTTTTATTTTATAAAATTCAATAAAAGTTATCGAAGTGGCAGATGCAAATTTTGATGGATATAAAAGATATTTATTGTATAAAATTAAATAAAAGTTATCAAAGAGGCGGATAAATATTTTGATGGATAAAAAAGATATTTATTGTATAAAATTAAATAAAAGTTATCAAACGGGCGGATTTATATTTTGATGGATAAAAAAGATATTTATTGTATGCAATTAAATAAAAGTTATCAAAGGGGCGGATAAATATTTTGATGGATATAAAGGTATTTATTGTATAAAATTAAATAAAAGTTTTAAAAGGGGCGGATGCATGTTTTGATGGATAAAAAAGATTTTTATTGTATACAATTAAAAAAAAGTTATCAAAGGGGCGGATGCATGTTTTGATGGATAAAATGGGTATTTATTGTATTTATGAATGTATGAATGTATGTATGTATGTATATATGTATGTATGTATTTATGTATATATGTATATATGAATGTATATATGTATGTATATATGTATGTATGTATGTATGAATGTATGTATGAATGTATGTATGTATGTATGTATGAATGTATGAATGTATGTGTGTACGTATGTATTTATGTATGTATGTATATATGTATGAATGTATGTATGAATGTATGTGTGTACGTATGTATTTATGTATATATATATGTATGTATATATGTATGTATGAATGTATACATGTATGTATATATGTATGTATGAATGTATGTATGTATGTATGAATGTATGTATGAATGTATGTATGAATGTATGTGTGTACGTATGTATTTATGTAAGTATGAATCTATATATGTATGTATATATGTATGTATATATGTATGTATGTATGAATGTATATATGTATGTATATATGTATGTATGTATGTATGAATGTATGTATGAATGTATGTATGTATGTATGTATGTATGAATGTATGTATGAATGTATGTGTACGTATGTATGTATTTATGTATGTATATATATATGAATGAATATATGTATGTATGTATGTATGTATGTATCTATTAATGTATGTATGAATGTATGTGTGTACGTATGTATTTATGTATCTATGTATGTATGTATGTATGTATGTATGAATGTATATATGTATGTATATATGTATGTATGTATGAATGTATATATGTATGTATATATGTATGTATGTATGTATGTATGTATGTATGTTTGTATGTATGTATGTATGAATGTATGTATGAATGTATGTATGAATGTATGTATGTATGTATGAATGTATGTATGAATGTATGTGTGTACGTATGTATTTATGTATGTATATATGTATGTATGTATGAATGTATATATGTATGTATATATGTATGTATGTATATATGAATGTATATATGAATGTATATATGTATGTATGTATGAATGTATATATGTATGTATATATGTATGTATGTATGTATGAATGTATGTATGTATGAATGTATGAATGTATGTATGATGTATGTATGACTGTATGTATGTATGTATGTATGTATGTATATATGTATGTATATATGTATGAATATATGTATGTATGTATGTGTGTATGACTGTATGTATGTATGTATGTATGTGTGTATGTGTGTACGTACGTATGTATGTATGTATGTATGTATGTGTGCGTATGTACATACTCCTATGGCGTCTTCTAAAACATTTGTGTCTTACACTTACAGAACAAATTAAAGTATTTATACAACACTTGTATATTGTGTTTCTATTCGATTAATGTGGGTCAAGTCAAAAACACCTACAAAAAATACCCACCTT
>RDPX01000442.1:89820-106279 GCA_003991215.1 Morbakka virulenta | reverse complement strand
ATGTATGTATGAATGTATGTATGTATGTATGAATGTATGTATGAATGTATGTGTGTACGTATGTATTTATGTATGTATATATGTATGTATGTATGAATGTATATATGTATGTATATATGTATGTATGTATATATGAATGTATATATGAATGTATATATGTATGTATGTATGAATGTATATATGTATGTATATATGTATGTATGTATGTATGAATGTATGTATGTATGAATGTATGAATGTATGTATGAATGTATGTATGAATGTATGTATAAATGTATGTATGTATGTATGAATGTATGTATGAATGTATGTGTGTACGTATGTATTTATGTATGTATATATGCATGTATGTATGAATGTATATATGTATGTATATATGTATGTATGTATGTATGAATGTATGTATGAATGTATATATGTATGTATGAATGTATATATGTATGTATATATGTATGTATGTATGTATTAATGTATGTATGTATGAATGTATGAATGTATGTATGAATGTATGTATTTATGTATGTATTTATGTATGTACAAAGGAATGTATGTATGGATGTATGTGTGTACGTATGTATGCATATATGTTTTTGTTTATCGCAAAATAAAATTGTTTCTGTATTAACAAGTGCGAAAGTAAATCTTAATTAAAGGCAAACACATTTGCAAACTAGTCCGATAAAGAGCTAGAAAGTCAACACGTCACAATTTTTATTAAGTATAAATACATTTCTAAATAGAGGATTTTTTTTCTGAAAAAAAACCCTAATTGTAGTGTAAGAGATAACCATTAAAGGTTTAATTAACCTGATTTTCATAATGGCCTTCTTAGAGGTAATTTTTTTAAAAACTGAAAATGTAACTTTCAGAAAAAAATACGAATATATATATTATATATATATTATTATTTGTATTATATATATTATATATTAAATAAATTAAGGTACATGGAAACAAATATATAATTAAAAGATAAAATTTTTCACTGCAAATTTAGAAAAACAACAATTTTTTTCTTTCTGCCTGGCGTTATTTGTAGGCAAGCACTAATATTTGTGGTACTCCCCCCCCCCCACACACACACACACAATAAACCTTCTTTGCTACGTAAGTAAGCACTACAATAAAAAAGCCCTTGTATAATGTATAGTCATATAAATCCAAAAGGAATTCAGTCATTAGTCCAAGCAAATACTTAAAAGTTGAAAATAAATGTAGATATAAATATATAAATCACACATATGGAATATGTACTTCCTCTGTGGTTCAGTAGAAATTGAATCCTTTTAACAAAGTCCAAGATATGATATATTTTGAAAGGTTCACTTTCTACTCTCCATTTGTGTGAATGGCCGTTGGCTCCAAAGGAGCTCCTTTGCCCTTTGACATCTCTTGATTAATTTTATTAAGCCAGCTTCTGAGTGACTTGCATGTGTATTGCATCCTCATTCCTCCCATTCAGTGCCAAATATTTGGTTTTTGCTCTGCTCACTTTCATTATGTATCCTGGCATTTTGTCAATGCCTGCAGCAAATGCGTCTTAACCAAAACATTTTCAAATTAAATAACATGTATGATAAAAACATTGTGGTATATCAAAATTTGTTTCAAATGTTTGCGTATGTGATTTTATTATATGTATGTATGTAGTGCGATATAAATGATGGAATTTTTGTACAGATGTATATTTTTTAACTGTTTTTAAACTTATTCTTTTATTGCTTTTAGACCTGAAGATGGTTTAAAAAATCCGAAATATATTGTCAGAGAAATATATGCTCATTGTTGGTTTATTTGTGTGAAACATTTTCAAATTTCCCGCCTTTTTCTCCCAAATGACAAACCCTCAAACAGCAATATCTTTAGCGGACTGGCTAAAATCCGCTTAACATTTTTGTTATCGTCCGTTGTCCGCTATGTCCATTTAATCCGCTAAATCCGCTTTCGGGATTTTCTTCAGCATCGCTGCTAATGAATGGTGAAGCAGAAAAGGATGGCGATTATTGAACTATAAAGGAATACATGCTGTCAAAACACTTTCATTGATGTGTTCAACATAGGACATCCATCCCTGAGAGCTTCTCAGACAATATGGAAATTGTAAGTACAGATGCTTTGACTTCAGATGGTCTACCATTGCAGAAAGCAGAGTCCATCACAGATTGTTTTTCTGCCTTGGATTCCTGGATTTTTGGTGATTTGAGATGGAAAGACTACTTAAAAGGTGTTGCATTCGGTTTTAGTATTTGCATTGTTGCCTACCAGGTACGGAAAGTTTTACGTGAATGGAATGCAAAGAAAGAAGGGGGAAGTGACATGACGAGACAAGCGTTTTTGAATGGAAGTGGCGCACGAAGTCGTCTTCATTCTTCACGTTATCGTCGACTGCGAGGAAATGAGCTTGGCATGGCAGATCAAAGACCCATCAGTGTAGCAGAAAACTCGCTTAGATTTTCAGATACAAGCTTTGTGTCAGATGACCGAAATGAACCTCTTATCAATGCTAATGGAAATGGTATAATACCCGAGATTGATCTCACTGGTCTCAACACATCTCATGAACTCATGTCACTCCTTCGTGATGTGGACCTTGATAGCCAGGTCAAAAAACAAGAAGGACAACATCTAATGACACTACTTTTTCATATTGGGGAAGACCAAAGCAAACGTGAACATATCCGTCACAATGGGTTCAGTTGTAATATTTGTGAAGCTAATCCTTTGACTGGTATTCGATATAAATGTGCTAATTGCAATGACTTTGATGTTTGCGAGAGATGCGAAGCCTCTTGTGAACACGATCTTACACATGTGTTTCTCAAAATTAAAACACCAATTCCACCCCTGGCTGTTCCCAGAAGTTCATTACTACCCAAATTTTATCCAGGTATAATACAAAGGCATATTTGACTGAGTATTTTTTATAGTCTTGACAAATCTTTCATTTTAGTGTTTACAGTTATTTCACTGGTTCAAATTCCAGGTCATATTTGATCTTATAGGTTTTACAACCAGGAGTTTAGAAATTGGATTCCTTTCCTTGAGGTTAGCACATACCTAACCACAAGAATTATACATTTTGAAATGCCTCTAAGCACAGAATTTTAGCCAACAACAATTAATCCTAAAGATTTGTTGAGCTGCAAAAGCTGGCAATGATCTGTTTAAATACTTGAATTCTTAATTAGAGAAAAAGTATGTATTTGCTTAGAAGTAATGTATTAAAAACAAGTGGGGATTGTATGTAATGTATATGTCATGTGGGAAAATCCACTGGCACTGATCATTAAAAATATCTATCTTGTTTATAGCCATGCCAGTATACTAAGAACCAGATATTGCCTTGATTTTAGTATGAGGCGACAAAACTGCAATCTTTGGCATCAACTCCTTTCAGTTTTCATGGAAGCTTGAAATACTAGATTTCACTTAAACAAAATTTTTTCCCACCGTGACCACGAATATCAACATCATGATTCAAGAAAAACATTAAAGAAGAATGAACCTTTACCCTACTCAGAGGCTGGTGGTTGTATGGACCACCCTTTCTAATCCATATTACTTCTGTTTGATGTGTGCCAGTTGATTAAACTTTATTTATCAAATGCTCCATCTCAAGGAGGAGGTAAATATATGTACTTTATTTTTTTCAAAGTTCAGCTCAGAGTAATCCCTTAGTTTGTAGTAGCAGTATTTGTTTTTGAAAAGAGAGAAGGCACTGAAAAAATAAACAAAAATGGTGTAATATCATTGCCAAACAGAGATGGGGGGAGTGGAAATGGAATTTACACACACAAAAATTTTCCTATATACAACCATATTTAATAGATTACACTTTACTTAAATTTAAACTGTGAAATGAAAATGAAATGTAGCATCAGTGTCACTTCCTTGGAGTCGAAGATTGTGCACCATGTTCTGCCAACACTGTTTATTTTCAGATAATCTTTTGGCCTCTCCTGTTGTCCCACATTCAAACCATTCTTTTATGTCATCTCCCCAGATTCTCCTTGGTCTACCACGGCATTTCTTCCCTTCAATGAAACCTTCAAAAATCAGTAGCACTAATCCACCACTGCTTCCCCCCATGATGTGACCTGCATATCTAAGTTTTCTCCTTGCCAAATCTTCCGACCAGTTACCTTTTACTCCAATGATTTCTTTCACTCTTTTGTTGGTGGCATGATTGGTGTATTTGATTTTCAAGTTTTTACTATAGTACCATAACAGAAAGGCATCTATCTTTTTTCTTTTTTTGAATTACAATGTTATAACTCCATGTTTTACACCCACAGATTTTACACAACAGTCAAGTATCCTTTTCTTCAGGTTTACATTAGTATCTTATTTTAATAGCTCTTTACATTTCCAGAAAGTTGTTTTTCCCATGCCAATTTGTTACTTCACATCACCCAGACTTTTCATATTATCATATACCATGCTTCGCAAGTATTTATATTCTGTCAGTTGTTTTAATGTGTCTCCATTCACTTTAATGGTTGAGGGTGATGGATTTTTCTTTGCTTTATTTTTAATTTTCATTACGATGGTTTTCTTAGTGTTTACACTCATTCCATATTCTTTGCAGCTCTCTTAAATTTTGACCATCATTCTCTGCAAATTTGAATTGGAGGTTGCTACCACTGGTGTGTTATCTGCATCTGGTACTAAATTGATACACATTCCATTGGTTTTTACTCCATCAAAGTCTGATAATCCTTCATTTATGAGAAATTCATTGTATAATTTAAGCAGGATTGGTGACAGCACACATCCTTGTCTCACCCCTTTTCCAACCTCTATGTCGCTTGTCAATTCATTTCCATATATTACTTTTGCACAGTGTAAATTAACAATAAGTCTTGTTTCATGAAAAGGGATTCAGATGTTCTTCATAATTCCTAATAGTTTATTATGATTCACTCTGTCAAATCCCTTTGTATAATCAATAAAAGCAATACATAGATCTTTCTGATGTTGTATCATTCTTTCTTTCATTGTGCATAGTACATATAAGGCTTTTCTTGTGCCACTACCCTTCCTGTAGCTAAACTGAGATTTGGTTACATAATTTTCTATTATTGGTATTATTCGTTCCTTTATTATCTGTAGCAAAATTTTGCATGTATGTGTGTTTAAGCTGATTGTTTGATATTGTTCTTACTGTTTCGCATTTAATGTTTTAGGAACTGGGACAAAGATACTTGTTAGGAAGTCTTCCAAATATTCACCAGTTTCATATATTCTGTTAATTGTGTTGGTTATTATCTTTAAGCTTTCTGGTCCACGGTGTTGAAGAAATTCAGCTGGTATATCATCAACACCAGTTGCTTTGTTCTTGGTAATTTCCCGATAACTCCCATTACCTCTTCCTCAGTTATTCTCACAATTCTTTGATTGTCTACATTGGTTATTATCAGCATTTGTTTGTCAGCAGAGTAAAGCTGTCCTACATACTCTTCCCATCTATCTAGCACCTGTTTTGTGGTCAGCAGCATCTTACCATCTTTGTTTTTAAGACCTCCGCTGGCATATGGTTTCTTTAGTTGTAGATCTTTAATTAAGTAAGTAAGTAATTCAAGTTTTGGTTGTGTTTTCTATCTAGGTCTACAAGTTCTTTACAGACTTTGTTGTAATAGTTTTCCTTAGCCTGTCTACATTGATATTGTATCTCCCTACATAATTTCTTGTATTCCTCTTTTTTGTTGTTTTGTTGTTTCAGTTTACTTCTCTCATTCTTTCTGTTCAGTATTTCAGAAGTTATCCACAGCTCTTTCTTAACATATTCTCTTCTACCACATACTTCCTCTGCAACTTTTGTCATGCAAGACTGCAACTTTTTCCATTGACTTTTAAGGTGTCACAAGTTCTTCTATTCTGCATGCAAAAGTACTCTATTAATCCTTTTTGCTGACCTGGGAAGTAATTAACCATTTTGAGGTCCACATAGATTCTTTAATTGTGCACATGGTATTTTAGTAAGTCACAGTTTTTATATCATTATGCTGCTCTCATAAGAATACAAAATGACCAACTGAAACAGATGCAGAGATTTTGCTGTTATGGAATGGAATACACTTCAGGCTGTGCTAAGGACTATCTGGAAATAATCACCAAACATTCAGACTAGAAAAGAATCCTTAATTCTCCCAGAAGATCTGAGATATTATGATGGTAAACAAACTCATCCCATTCCATAAAAAATGACACAAAATCCTGTTCCCTCTTTCAGAACTATCTAACTCTTCTTGTACAGTTCAATAACACTTCAGCTGCATTTTAGAGGTATCAAAATCACACACAAGGTCATTCAGTTCATGCTGGGTAGAGAGCTGAGGAGTTAAGGACTCTGTGGTGTCATAAGAAATTTGACACCCCAGGATTGTTTTTTTCTAAAAGAATTTATTGAGTTTCATCAATAGTCTCTTGCTTTTGGTTACTACTTTAACTTTTAGATGGCAATTCTTTAAAAACTGGAATTTGTAGTGTATCAAAGTCTAGAGTAGGTCAGGTTGCTAAAGGGATTCTAGGATATGAGATTTTGTGTTTATGATTTCATCTATTGTAAGACCAAATTTTAATTGTGACACCTAATTTGATGATCTAAATATAATTTTGGTGGTTTCTAGTGCATCCAGCCGAGAGAAGAGGAAAAATGATCACTATCTACTTTACAGTCCTGGCAAGGCACTCTGGTTGTTTGAGTGTGTTCAGAATAACAAGAACTTTTGTATTTTCATTGTTAAACTGTTTATCAAGTTCATGTAGTATTAAAGGGACCCCATGTTCCTTAATGCCTTTGTAAAACTGGATGTGTCCAGAATTTTATGCTGTTTTTCTTTGAATATTAAGTGTATCTTCTAATGGTGACATGAAAGATTCCATCTTTGTGAATATAGCACAGTGAAATAATAAACCTACCAGATAATATTTTGTTTCAGGCCAGCACCATCATCTCATTGAAAGCAATGGTCTTTTAATACCTCACTAAAATCACTTTGAAACATTATACTATTATGTTGACTTTGTTAAATTTGTAAGCCCATTGAATTTCTGTTAATGACAAGGTTTTATCAAGATTTTTGAAGTAGTGTTCCTTTTGATATACCTCAAAATCATCCTTGTGTTTTGCCATTTTAATAGTATAATATAAGGATTATGTGACTTTATAACTTGCAACTTTGACTTGGCTAAGGTAAGTTGTTACAGTTAAGTTCAGGTAATAAGCTGCACAATAATACATATTTATAAGCTTTTGTTTTATCCATGAATGTATGTATATATGTATGTATGTGTGTAGGGCATTTCTCCAAAAATGGTAACCGTTGGGCAAAATTGTTTTTACCAGTTTATCCAAACAATTTGTCAATTCATTATCAATTGCATTTGTATCATTAAGTGCAGTGTTGATTTTGTGTGCATTAAACAAATCTATAAGTGGTGGTCATTTTGAAATTGTTGATCATCAGTAGACTTTAGACCACATGCAACACACCACCACTAAAGCATTTTTAGACCCATAAACACAATTCCAGGTAAGCAAAATTTATTTTTGAATAAGAAAGGAAGTTTCTGGTTCTGCATTAAGTCCTCTGCTGTTTATCTTGTTCATGGAGGAGGCAATGAAGCAGTTTGGTGGTGATAATATCTGGGAACTTCTGTATGTGGATGATTTGGTATTGTCTGATAATAGGAGAATATAAGGTACATTTTCTCAAAAGTTCTAGATATTGATAGAAATAATATTATAAGAGGACTAATTCAAAACAACAAATATTGGTAGACTTTTTATGGTAACTGATGTAACATGGGAATGTTAACTGAGAATGTTACTGAGATTGTGTGGAATAATTTTTTTAAAAGTTCTACCATTGCATGATTTAATATTTAGTCATTCAACTGATAGAATGCAAATTTGTTAAAATTTTTTTATTAAAAGTTGTCATTCTTTGATGTACATCTTAGATATATTGTACAACAACAGGAGAAGATAATCTACTATTACAAAAATAACTTGAAAAGTTATTCAACCACAATGCTACATTAAGATTTGAATCAAGCTCATTTTATATGATTAATATAACTATTTAAGTCACACCACCAATATATCTACTAACTTTTCTCTTCCCAGAATGACTTGAAAGTCTGCAGGTGAGAAGATGAGAGACTACAGAACTAGAAAAAAAGAAGAGAAAAAAGAACCAGCTAATGTGTGAAACATAGAAGAACAATGGAAGAACAGGGGTAAATGAAATCAGAAGAGGAAAGAAGATGAATCCTTGAAAACAAGACATGATGGCTAAATCAAGAGTGAAAAGATTGAAAAAGCCTCATTGTTACCACCACATTACCACCATCTTTGTCCTCACCAGCTTTTGGCAACAGTCATGTGGGAAACCAGTGAAAAGAGTATCAACTACTTTACCATCAAGTCCTACTAAGAAGGCAGCAGTTGTCAAGAAACTATCTGACACCTTCTTATCAGAAAATAAGCCAACAAAGAAAATTCATGAGGTCTCCAAACTTGACAAGACTTTTAAAGAGTTTTATGGAGTGATCAAATTTCTTAACAGTTGCCAGGAATAAAAAACTTTGTGACAGTAGCAGTAAATGGACAAAAACACAAATTGCAAAATAAAATATTGATGTGCACTGTCATGGAAGTATACATACAATTTTAAAAGGAGAGTCACACTGATTTTGAAATTGAGAAATCAAAATTTTCACCACTTGGACCCACTATTGTTCTTCCTATCCCTGAGGAAGACCACAATGTATCTTGGTTCTCATATCATGAAAACTTCAAAATGCTTATGGAAGGCATTAAAAAGCAATTCCCAAATCTAGCTGACTGGAAATTCATGATTTTTATGTCTATGTAAAGAAAAAACTGTAAAATGTTCTTTTCTCTCTCCTTGGAGAATGTGATAGATACAAGGATAAAATTGACTTGTTTGATCAAAGTGTTGGCCTATTGATGCTTTGCCCATATACTCAATGGAAAGATAACCAAAGAGTTAATATAACAGGCACCATTGTAGAAGCAAAAGTAGGGCTAATGCATCAGCTATATTCAATACATCTTCATTGCTTTATTGGCAAAATGTAGTTAAAGCAAGCTAAGGAATAAAAAAAATCTGATAAGTCAGGAAGTTACTTTTCACATAGATTTTGCTTTCAAGTTAAACAGCAAAATGAGATTGTGTCAGCTCACCTGCTTACACAGAGAGTTCCATTTTATACAGTTGTCATCAATACAAAGAGTGGTTCCATGACATGGGCTGTTGTGAGCAATAAGCTATGNAAATTGACTTGTTTGATCAAAGTGTTGGCCTATTGATGCTTTGCCCATATACTCAATGGAAAGATAACCAAAGAGTTAATATAACAGGCACCATTGTAGAAGCAAAAGTAGGGCTAATGCATCAGCTATATTCAATACATCTTCATTGCTTTATTGGCAAAATGTAGTTAAAGCAAGCTAAGGAATAAAAAAAATCTGATAAGTCAGGAAGTTACTTTTCACATAGATTTTGCTTTCAAGTTAAACAGCAAAATGAGATTGTGTCAGCTCACCTGCTTACAGAGAGTTCCATTTTATACAGTTGTCATCAATACAAAGAGTGACATGGGAAACATTTTTTGATCACATTGAACAAAGCATTTGAAGACTCAGCAGCAGCAGCAGCAGCAGTTTCCTCAGATGAGATCCAAATTTTACATATTATAAGTGATTGTACAGGGAGCCAATTTGAAACTTGCTTCACATTATCAAATCTGGCGAGGCCAAAACTTACTCATCCAAGCTAAAAAGAAGTGGACAGGGTGCTTTTCATTACAGGTCATGGTAAAGGACCAATAGATGGAGTTGGTGGTACAAGCAAGAAATGGCTCAGAATCTTGAGGTGGAAAGTTGTAAACAAGAGTGAAAAAGAGTTTGCAGTATTAGTTATATATGCATTTCCAAACATTAAGACTCTTTTATCTCTGAGTGAAGGTATTATTGCAATGCAAATAACATTTGACAATTTATGAGAGAATTACAAACCTCAAAAAGTACAAGAAATCTTCCGGTCTCATTTTTTTAGAAGCACCTATCACTCCCTGTGTCAAAGAACTGAGGAAGGGGATAGTCTTCTATTTTAGTCATAAGTCCACACCAGATGTTCCATCAACCACCATCAACATCATGAACCCCAGCACTAGCACAGATAAACACATCACAGCCCATATTCAGCTGACCAAAAAGTAATTATGTGAATCTCTTTACAAGAAAGTACAATTTTGGGGGCTAGTTTGTCTTGCAGGAATGCTCAAAGATGTTAAGATCACAGAATACAAGGAAATAGACCATGTTTTCAGGAACTTGTCACAATTAATAAGTCATTATCTCTCTTAATATTTGATTCTGTTTAAATTATTACAAACAATTGTAGGAGTAAGAATATCTAGGTTTAACCCAAAAACATAATTTTGACATCATTTGTAATGTCTCCTTTCTTACTTAAAAAATTATGTGGAGGCAACATGAAAAAAAGTATGCAAAATAATAATAATAATAAGTAATACATGTATCAGGATTTTCAAAATCATTTTTATCAAGTTATTTGTTGTCTGTAAACTGTTGTTATCTGCTAGATAATATATGTTGATCATTGTAGTTAGGTTTCACTTCATTTTTCAGAGTATGTTGCATCACTATTTCAAAAATTCATGGTTTTATGGACTCAGTCAAAGCCATTGATGTAGGATAATTATCATGCCTTGAATTATAATCATTTTCTAAGCTATGTTCTGAAAGATAGTTCTCCTATGATCAGGCTGATAATGGGAGAAGTATCTTTTCAAAAAGTAGCTCAGAAAGATCTTACAACTCATGACATGATAAATATTCTGCATGAATCTTGCATCAAGTTGCCATTCTTTGTTATGTCTGTTACCAAAAATCGTATCCCTATGTTGTCTTTGTTTCTTTAGCATCTAAGTGCCATTTGAAATTTATGCAATAAGAGTTGAATCACTAATGTTAAGTTGAAATTTCAGTTTATTATAGTTTCAGAGAATTTTGCATGTTGACATTGTATACCTTGGTTTTGTGTTGCATCTGTTATGCAATCAAAGCATCCTCAAAAACAAAATGTTGGCTCCTGAGTAAGAAATATTGGCTTCAAACAGAACTTCTAGTCCTGTTATATCATTCTTTATAAACAAGATAATCTAAAGTCAAATTTCTGCCTTTGAAATAACCTTAACTGCTCCAGTTTTTGCATCAATTATACATGGAATTACCATATAATTATATGGTATGTTTTTGTGTGTGTTTGTTTTATTTTGTTAGCTGTTCCTTGTTGCTTGGGAGCTGAGCTTTAATGTGTTGATAATTGCAGGTATGATGTACAATTTTTGACCACCATACAAAAAACTCCCAAAATCTTGACCAATGGAGAACCCTGTTGGGTCCTAATGGACATTGGTATAAAATTTTCAGTAATGGTTAGTATTGACATTCACTTCAACCAAGTTTGGAACAGGCCAATCACCACAGTTTTTTATCTTGGAAAACCTTTCAAGTTTTTAATTCAAAGTCAGGAAAATTCATAGAATTTTTTAGGAAATACAAAGTCATGGATTGTCATGTATGTAGAAAACTATGGCAACAAACAATAAATGGCATGCTTTATAGACAAATGAAATCACAAAACTGAGATGAAAATTATAAATGATAATATGGAATTGCTATTATTGGTATAAGACAATGTTTTTTGAAGATGTTTTTCAAAAATGAATGGAATATTTACTAAATCATATCACATTTCACTTGTTGGTAACATTAATAACAACATAGTTAAACCTGAGCTAATACACATTAAAAGTAATTCTTAAAAGTAACACACATTCATGTGGCATAGCATTGTAAACCCACTTGGCAACTTTGATCCAATAGTATTTGGAGCCATTTTAAATAACATGAATAGAGTTTTTTGTCTTAGTTTGTATGTGGACACAGACTTGCCTGGAGAAATATGTGGTTTAGAAACAAAATCTTAAACTTTTTTAGTGGTGTCTGGAGAATTTATGATAAAAGTATCCCAAAGCAAATTTTAGAGAAATTAATGTTAATTTAGATCAAGTTTGATAAAATACAGCTCTTCGATATGGGAGCCCATTGCATTTGGTATTTTTTTTATTGAGTATTATTAATCTACAGTTTCTTTTGTTGTGCCAGGAAACCCATCATTACATGGACCATTGTCATGGCAGGAGGTTCTTAACTTGAAGGAGCAAACATACTTTGAAATAGCTGATATTGAATGTTTGTTTGAAAAATATATTTCTCTTTGTAATGATAAGAAAGGAATATCGAGAGATGTGTATTATCAATGCCTTGGTCCTCTTGGAACACAGAAGAATTTAGTTCTTGATCAAATCTTTAAATTTTATGACAGCAATAATAATGGATATATTGATTTTGAAGAATTTACAATTGCAATTTCACTTATTTCACGAGGGACACATGAAGAAAAACTTTGGCATGTTTTTGAAGGTTATGATGTAGATAAAGATGGCTTTATTTCAAGTAATGAACTTTATATGATGTTAAGTGCTTATTATCATATCAATGTTGAACTACTGAAAGATATTATAAAATCTTGTGAAGAATCCTTTATGACCAACTATGAAAATTTGGCTGACAAACCAATTTCCTCAATTTTTAAAGCACCAATTCCAGTGGATTCTACAGGTGGCAGTGGTGAAAATGATAGGTAAATAGATTTTCTCATAGCAGTGTACTATCACCTGCATTTTTGTCCATTTTGTTGTTGTTGTTTTTTTTACTTATTGCATTGAAAGCAAGGCTGGAAGCCTCTTCAATGCAAAGGATTATTTTTCATGTTTGATTTTTTTTTATTCTAATTTAAAGATGGCTTAACATGGAGAAACTAAATGTGTAAAGTGTTTTAAGAGATGTAGTTGAGACTACAAGGCTAAACAGGTTATCATTTACAAAACCTGGAGAGTGATTAATGTACCATTGTGACACTACAGCTCATTGTTATATATATATATATATATATATATATATATATATATATATATGCAAATCTTACCTTTCTTGTTCAACCATTCATTCAAACTGCTCACCCATACCCTATTATTCCAACCTCTGCTCGTCTTTTCTTCCACTTTTCCTGCCACCACTAACAACTTTAGCAAGTTTTTCTCATCACATAACCTGCACAGATTAATTGTTTCATAGAAATTTGTTAATAAGTGACCTCTTCACTGCTGTATGTTCTAAACCTTCTCATTACTGATCTTATCAGGCCATGTAAACATCATCAACATGACCACTGATATTATTGCCCATGTAATTGACCTATATGTCAATACTGTATTTGTGTAGCTATTCAGCATGCACAGCCTTTTTGATATTGTTGTACACCTGTTTTTGAAAGTGTTTCAAAGGTCTGAAAAAGCTGACCTAGCCAGCGCTATGAATTTCTTGCTATCCTTTAAGCATCTAGCATCTTCAGTGATAAGGCTTCCTAAATGGTTTAATGAAGAAACTTGTTTGATGGCCCCATTGTTGACTTTGGGTACACAACCATACATTCAATCTTCTTGCAGTTGAGGCTCAACTATTACACCTCAGAGTCACTAAAGATCCCCATTTCATTTGGCCAATACATCAGTTATGCCATAATATCTTATGTTTGTTATGTTTTTGCCCTTGACAGAGACACCCTTTGCAGGTTCCAGATACCACTATTCAAGTTGAACAGAGTTAGAGACATTACACATTCTTGTCTTACTCCATGCTCCACTTGCGTGTAATCACTTCATTTTCCATCAATTTGGACACATGCAAAGTGAGGTCTTCAGTTAATTGTATATACAAGTTGAGCCCTTATAACTGCATTTGTATAGTCAGTAGCACACATGTACACATCATTCTGCATCTCCATTGCCCCGTTGGTGATATCTTATGCCTTAGTCTCAAAAGTGAGATTCTTAAAATCAATTTGGTCACATGATTCATCAGACTGGTTGCCTGATGGTGTTCACATTCAATAGGACCTCCTTTTTGTGGGGAGGACTATAATAATTGATCTGGCCAAATCCTCTGGGAATTCTTTGTCATCCTCAGTTTCCTTGTTCAGCTTCCTTGTTCCTTTTCTTTTTTCTGAAGGCTGGTCACACCTCTGTTGTCAGGATTTTATGTCCATTGTCAGGGTCTGGAATAATGGGGATAGCTGCTGAGCTACCTGGAAATAACTCTGATGTATTGACTAATTGGTTTATGATATCTTCCTTTTTTACCAGCATAGTTCCATCTACTCCCTTCACCCAACCAGGCAAAGAACGGCCTGGCTTTCTTTCACCGGTATTGCCAATTAGTTTGTGCAGTTTTTTGTCACAGTGAAATTTACTTTCAATTTCCAAACATTTCTTATTTAGCAAAATATCCTTGGCCTATCTCCTCCTTTTAATTTTTTCCAATCCTCAATACTCCATACTACCTCCATTTCTGATTTTCTGCTTGTGTCTCATCATTCCTAGAATATCCTTCATCATTTGCTGGGTTTCCTTTTCTCTATCTTTTGTCAGAATGCATGCCTTTGCAGTATTAACTAAAATATCTTTCATTGTGTTAAATGTCTCATGCTCATCCTTGTTACCAAGTTGTTCAAATCTATTTTTTATACAGATTGGATTTCCTTCACAGATTTCAGGATTGTCTAGCTGTTCAAGTTCTAGCTGTTCTCCTATCTGCCTTCGCCCTTGTGAACTTCTTTAGCTTCCACAGTATTGTGAACATGACTGGTCTTTGGTTACTCCCACAGTCCGTGCCAGGATAAGTTGTGTGTTTCACCCCTGTCCTGGACCATTCATTAACTGTGATGTAACCAATCTGATTTCTCTTGAAGTCTCCAGGACTTTTACATGTATATAGTCTTTGCAGATGCAACTTGAACCAGTTATAATAATCATATTTTTCTGCTTGCACCATTGCACCCATCTGTTACCCTTACTGTTTCTCTCACCACTGCCAAATGACCCTACAGTTTTTCATCTTGGCGATACTCAACCTTTGCACTAAGGTCACCCATGACAATGTTAACCCCATCACATTTATGTTGTCTCTTAGCTTCTTCCATGGAGTAACTTTTACTTTTACTTTTTTTACCTATCTGTCAGCTTTACTCCTGCTAAGTAGCGTAGCATCCACCGATTGCAGCTTATCATCTTCTGTACAAGCTTCTGTGTCATTCCTCGGGTTTCAGCTCCATAGAGCAATTCTGGCCCGATACATGCATCATACACTTTTCTTCTGTGTTTCAGTGGAATGTGTTTATTTTTCAAGAGGTCTGATATCTCTATCCATTTTATGCATGTCACTGTGATTCTCATCTTTACTACTTGCACTGCACTGCCATCTACTTCAAGGAGTTCCCCTAAGTAGCAGAACTCTTGGACTTCCTCAACCACACCTCCTTCAGTCTGTAGATGTCCCAGTGCTTCCACCTCATCATACTCTCCTGTGCATCTCCCGCATCTGAAATCTTGTACTCCTGTCACTTTTGGAAGTCCAGAACATCTCTTATAACACCAATAGTCACATCCTCCACACAGAATTGAGTTGACTCCAACTCCCTCGCCACAGACTGGACAAGGATATCTTCCAGTTCTGATTACCTCTCCTCTTTTTCCACTTATCGTCAAGTTGGTCTTACTAATATTAACCTTCATTCCTCTTGTTTCCAGTGCATTTCTCCAATCATTGAACATCTCTATCACATGCATCTTACTTTCTGCTGTCAGTACTAAATCTTTACCATACAATAGCTCCCAGGGGGTTCCTCTTCTACGTTCCTTTTTTGCCTCCTCCATTACTAGTATGAATAGTAAAGGGCTCAGCATTGATCCTTATTGTACTCCAACCTGAAGACAATGCTGCCTTCAGGGTCAGTGTGACTGAACTGAGCTGGCAGAGCTGCACGTGGCTGAAAACACCACTTTTTTAACACTTCTTGCCTGTTTGTAGTTTTCTCTTCTTCCAGGACTTGCAACAGCTTCTCTTCCACTGTATTACAGCATTGACTTGCACAACCCACCATATTTTTTTCCCCATAGGTACTTCTTCATATGACCACAAACACTTAGCACAACACAGCTCTTTGAGTTGTTGCAAACATTCCTCCACATCAGCCACTTGATAATCCTTTGTGACTTCAATAAAAGTAGCATGGAATTTCTTAAGTACCTGCTCGACCTTCAGCTCCAAGATTCTGACTTTGACAAAAATTTGTGGTAGACATCAGGTCAAATCATCACCCAGAACTCATATCCTAGGAACCAATGCTGGGCTGCACATTCCTCTCCTGAGATGATCTGAATATTCTTTACTCCTTTGAGACCCTTTTTTTTCACTAAAACATAGTCCACTTGTGCAATA
>RDPX01000442.1:73506-83506 GCA_003991215.1 Morbakka virulenta | reverse complement strand
TTCGTTTCCCCGAGCTGTCGAGGAGAATTTGGTACTTTGCAAAGAGATAAAAAAAGCCATTGGTTGGCGTCAGGAAGGGCATCCGGCCAAGAAATTCTTCATTGCCAAATAAAATTCCCTCTGAAGGGCACCGTCTGAGCCCCAATTGCTGGGGGAAAATGACGTTAAAACTAAAAAAAAAGTAAAAAGTAACATAATGGATGCCAACCTCTGAGAATGTCACATTTGTAATTTCTATTAAGACTGATACCAAAATAGGTTGTCCTCCCAAACAATGAAACTCCTTTCAATATTTCTAAATACTGCATATGTCGCTAACTCCAACAAAATACTTTAAAGCTCTTGAAGCAGTAAAATTGCATAAAATCCCACGCATTGACAGATTTCCTGCCGAATACGACGTACAATCTTGGCATGTTCTGGTCTCGATCTCTTACAAACGTTTTCAACTTTAATTTTAAATGTCTCATAAAAGTAGTTTGATAAAATGTGCCTCACGTATTGGAAAATCCATCTCCCATTTAAACACTAATTACGAAATCCTTACCAAAACATTAACGAGACTTCAGCCCAGGTCATTGCCTTAACGACAAATTTAGCTGATACGGGAGATCTTATTATACTGTCACCATGTGCATCACTCACCATTCTATTAAACCTTGACAGGAAAACAGTTTAACCGCATCGAATGGTCACTTTTAGATAGAAAAGTGATACAGTGAACGTTGGGCCAGTCTTTCGTCAGTGGGTTGTATGTAGTCAGACATCCATACAATAATAATAGGCATAGGTCAGACCTTTTTTCCTTGTCCAGAGTTGTTAGAGGGGCCTGGCCTCTCACAACCTTGCTTTACTGTCTCGCAGATGAAATATAACGAACGCAATTCGCAAATTCAAACAGTTTCAATGCTTACAAATATTGGGTTGAGATAGACTGGTTTGTATTGCGTTGTTTGCAAACGATACCATAATATTCCCTGCGAATCAAAATTCACAAACTGAATATTGTTTCAGACTTTGAAAAGGTGAGCAGTTTGAAACTCAATTTAAGAATAAAGCTCTGGCAGTGGACTCTGTGTAGCATAGAGAGTTGTATATTCTCACCTCACGCTGGGCTAAATTCGCAACAATATTTTCAATTTAATTTTGCCATCCGTGCAGGTGTTTTTGACTACATCGCCAAGGGATTGAGAAGTTGAAGACGAAATTGAAATGTGTGATTCAACCGTTTACTTACTTTCCTTGGCAAAGTTCTCAACGAAATCTATATTCAAGTGTCCAAACAGAACCCCTAAATGTATGGAAGACTTTGAACCATCGTTTATTGTCAAAGACAAAGTTGCGTTTGAAGAGAGAAGTTTCTTTATTAGAATATTCTATAAAATTAATTTTGAAAAAAACACTCCTACAAATAAGGGTTGAAATTCCCAACAGCCTTTAGACAAGTGAGGAAAATGACAACTTTAAAATTTCTCCGCAATATCTTCCATTAGCAGAAGCACTGTGTTATGCAGGACCATAAAAAGTGCAAAATTAAAATGCACAATTGCGTCTTTGTTGGAACAATGGCCCATATTTGTCAATTGGTGCATCTGTGCACCCATCGAAAAACTGTTAGGTTCCCAGTGATTTACACGCACATTTTTTTACCATTGGTATTGGAACCGCATTGCACCAACAGCAAACACTATCGTTTGTTACATCTTGCCAAAGTTGCAAATAATTGCCACTGGTGTTGGGCCAACATAGAGTTAAATGACGTCTGATTAACTTTTTTTTTCAAGTTAAAAACTACACTCTAATTTAAACTAGAACGTCCTTTCGCTACCAAGACCCCGCTCTGAAGGAGTTTGCGAATGTCCGATCGTACAAACGGGTCCTGTGCTCCATTAGAAGCAACAGCCTTTTGGTGTTGTTATAAGTGGATTGGCGATGGAGAAAATCTACTTGTTCCGTGTGGCTCACTGTAGAGCATACAGCTGTAGTGCAACAGTATTACTGCAATACCTATGTATATTTCTGTAATAAAGATAAAAAACCCAGGGAAAATAAGAGAAAAGATATAAACCAAAAAGATGAGGTCACAAGACCAAAAACAAAAAAGAATCAGCCCTCCACTTCACTTGAGTTTTGTTTGCATCTCGGTCTGGTGTTTTGCGCTTGCGCAATGGCGTATTCTCTGTTACGTATTTCAGGTCGATCGAGTATTAATTGTGAGATGTAATTATCTCATTGGTTAAAAGCTCATTGAATCCCCCCCCTTTTGCAATTGTTTGCAAGGGTAGATTTATGAGAAGGATCTGTTATTTTTCTTAGTGGCTCGGCCTACCTTTGACTTGAGAGTAAAACCCGAGTTATTGATGTACGATCTTAATTCAGACAAGGTCTGCGGCTCATGACAAAGGTCCAATGTCTTTGCCTCTTTTTAAGGCAATTAAGTCAAAAATTTCCTCAACAAAATAAGTTGATTCAGCTGACAAGCTTTTCAAATTTACAAAGCGCCCGATGAATTAACCAAGATTGCACCATTGTTGAACTTTAAACCGTCCTTTTCATAGTAGCTAGCAAGCAGAGAAAAGAATCAAGAGCACACCAAACAGACCATTCAGCACCTCTGAAGAGTAGGGAATGAAGTGGTTCTTTTATTTTTGCTTGTTGTTGTGTTGGTTTCCTTGTCTCCAGCAGTATTTCATGTCTCTTAAGTGTCATCTTTTTGAAAAGCTCTCTTGTGGCCCTTTTCCCTTTTACTTGAGGAATAATTTGATTCACCAATGCTTCAGGCAGAATAGCCTTTACAATTTATTATGTATGTTCACTGATGTTTTTGACCTTGACATTTGTTTCAGAGGTCAACTTTTCCTCTTTATTGGGCCCAGTGCTTCTTTCTAATGGTCAATGGAAATTATTAGCACGATATCCATTGGATAAGAGAACCTTCTGAAGGTAATTTCGTCCTTTCTAAGGCTGTATGCTCTCTGAACATCCGTACTATGGAATCTATTGGATAAACAAACCTTTTGAAGGTGTCTTTTTTTTCCTTTTTGAGATTGTATATGTTTAAAATGATACTTTGTGCTCTTCCAAGTAGTGAGTATGACGCTATTAAAAGATGAACTTGGATGGTGCAATGCATTACTAAGATGTGGTCAGTGTCAGTTGGTTTCCTGTAGATGGTAACAGGAATGGTGTAATCGGTCTCTTTACTAGGACATCAAGGTTGGGGTGGGGTGGTGGTGGTGGGGTAGTTGCCTTTCTTCTTCTTTCTCTATTGTAGATACGATTTTAAGTGGACTACTTATGTGATCAAAAAAGCCTTGTAGGTGATTTTCTTTAATAATTACAAAAGCATTGTAAAAATATCTTTACCAGACAGTTAGCCCTGGGTCTTCTATTGATAATGCTCTGGCCTGAAGGGCCTGCATGAATATTTTTAGGTATCACAGAGGGTATAGGAGCTCCTATTGGTACACCCGTGATTTTAGTGTAGATGTAAATGTTGAAGAGGAAGAATGTGCACCAAAAAGAAGTATTTGTAGTAGATTGGGTATATTTAAAAGGTTCAGTCCATTTCTTGACGACAATGATTCACCATGCTTAAGGAGATCCTCAACAATTCGTAAGGTGTCATCGATTGGAATACTTATGCATAATAATGTTGACATTAAAGTTGACCATGATTTCATCTGCTGAGTTTCTTTGTTGTGAAATGAAGGCTGCAAAATCATTTTTTGGTGTTGTAGTGGTGTGACTTACGACTCTATAGACTTATAGAGGTGCGAGGTCACTGATTTCCTTACTTTGGTCTTGACTGAATTCATTGAGTTTAGAGGACCTTGCTACACTGTTGGCCTTTTGACTGGGCTTTGATATTATCAACTGATGAAATAAAAAATTACATCAAGAACTAAAATACTGGAATCGCTACTGCACTTTATATCTATATTTGAATCCAGTCGAGACAGACTCAATCAGATTATTTTGTGTCTAATCAACTGTCAGACAGAAGCATTCCTTGTTGTAATAACCAATTCAGCCGACTAATTCTTGATAATAAGCTAGTAAACCACAAGATAGGTGCGAATAACATACTAATCAGAGCCACAAAGTGAATTTCAAAACCCTTTTAGAAAATGGAAGGTGAATATAATAAAATAACTTATATGGATGTAAGGTACCTTATTATCTCCGAGGTTCTTCCCAAGAACTAATTTCCAAATATTTAAAATTGCTGTCTGGGAGCCAAGCTCCTGTTGAGAAACACTTCTTTAAAGAGTAAAAGAGGTTGCATCCTAGTCTAACGTTAGAGTGGAGGGTTCCATTAATTCGTGAGCACTGCCCCACCCTGGTGTTTTCATGATTTTTATTTCCTTTTCTCCACTTCCTATCAAAGAAGCAAGGTACACGAAGTTGTTGAGTACTTTTAAGATTTTGTTTACTTCTTGAGATGATGCTAGGAGGTAATTTCTGTTTGTATGCGTTGAGCTTAAGTTATTCTTTAGAAATCCATTTTTGGAGCTTTATGCTGTACTCCTGTGAGTTGTACCTTGGCTTCACAAAATATCTGAAATAGTTATTGTACGTTATCACTGAAGTAAGGACTTTATTTTTTACAAATGGCAACTTTTCATATTTTTGTTGAAAATAAAACATCATAGATTGGCAAAGTTCATGCTGATAATAGCTAGCAGGTGGTACAAGCATCTTGCATATACACCAAAGGGGTTCTTTCAATTTCAAACTCAAAGATAATGCATTGCTCATTTTTCTACGGTGTATGCACAAAATGAAAAATTTTCTCAGAAAAAGATTTGATTTTAGTTCTAATATAACTTGACAGTATAGGTTTATGAATTACACGTTACTAATAGCGCTTTAGACTTATGGTTAGTTTACCATTCGATATCCACCTTTTTTCCAAATTTGAAAGTTTTTTTGTTTAAAATAATATCCTAACGTCAAAGGCAACAAAATACAGATCGACAATTAATGACATTGTTTTTACATGATGTATAGCTGTCCTTTGCATTTTCTTTGTTCGGCCCCTACCAAGAAAAGGAGAATAAATTTGCTTCCCAGAATGCAATACGCTATGATTATGTTTCCAAACATCTCAACTTCCAAGTCTTTGAGAATAGCATATTCAACAATTATATCTATGCAGAGCAAATTTAGCATAAGAAAGTACGCTTCGCTAGTCCCTCTGAATGACAGTTGCGATTTATCAGTGTTATCACGTTGAAACTGTATAAAAACTAAACTCTATCAAATATGCGAAGTAAGAAATTACTCTATTTGCTTTGCTTCACTTTGACGCCTTTATTCGTCTTTACGACTCAATTAACCTTCTCCAACATATCCCTCTGATATAAAAACTACTTCTTCATATTCATTTCATTCATTTGAACAAATATTGTTTTTTTCAGTTGTGTTCGTGACCTTGAATTTGTGAATGTTTGTCCTTCTCTACACCAACCGCTTTCATTCCTTCATCCAACACAGGATCTATTCCTTTTCCAAATCCTTTTGTAACAGAAGAGCTAACGAAGTAGAGAAAAATATATAATGTGAATAGTAGAGTCTTCTAGATTTAAAATACAAATACATCGAAAAGATTGATGTTATTTCAACCAGAATATTTCAACAAAGTTGCCTTACAGATTCAGACTATTGAACTTCTATTTTCACCACCTTGCCAACCATGTATGTTTTATATAAAGCTCTTTCAGTTCGTATGTTTGTAACAGCTAAAATGGCAAGATAACTTTGTCGAAATATTCTCCTTGAAATAACATCAATCTCTTCTATTTATAGTATATTTTGAAATTATTGCTGTTCTGTGAGTATATTTCCTTGTCTATCTCTTCTGGCGTCCATTCACTCATTTGACTGTCCATATTTATTCACGTTATTGAAAATTGATCGTCTACTTTTAGAACTAGAAAGACTGTATACTTAAAGATCACAATCCACTTAAGTCCAGTATTAAATAATTGTTTATATAAAATGAGCTACCGTTCCCCTGACAAAACTGTTTTGGTAAACAAATAAAAATGTAAAGAAAGTCTTTTTGTCATATGTGTTGATATAAAAATAGGAAAGGGTGGGAGAGTATTTGTCAAGGACTTTGGGGCAAAAATCATCAACCCTAAGATTGGAATCGTAAATCAGACATTTGAAATTAGCGAAAAATACCCTTTCCTTTATCTCAGAGAGAGGAATGAGTGTTTAGTGTTTATGGATACATAAAATTGGCAATTTGTTTTTGAAGTACAAAGATACCTTGATACAAAAATATTTAATTTGAAGTTGTACGTTTTTACAAACAGCGCTGGATAGAGATTAATACACTTCATCACTAATATCAGTCATTTTTCTCTGATTTTCATATGAATCCAATGATGTCCTTACGCAAAGTCTCCTCTGTCAAGTCTAGAAGGTATTCCAAAATTCATAATTGCAGATTGAAAGCCTTTACAGCTATAGTAGATATTTTTGGCATAACAATTAGGCTCATTAATATTTATCAGTATTTTGTCATTTGTTTGTAAGATCGAGATGTTACCAGTAAAAAAGTCAGTGGAAATGTTTTAAATGTCTGATTTAAAGATAATCTGAAGTGCAGGAAAATAATCCATATTCATATATGGTATCAAGGACACTAAATCCAACTTTTTATTTCTTCAAAGAAATGAAGACTTGTACCTCTGTGCATTAAAGAAAAGACCGATATTTGAACGTTTTTATCTTGCAATACAGAAACAACTGTTTACAAATGGATATGAAAAAGATGCTAACGTTTCTACTAAAAGTTTCAAAGTATTTATTAGAACAGGAATGTGAATTACTCTTGAACATCAAAGTGAAAAGAGAAAGTATTGATGATACTTTTAGTGTTGCTGAAGACCAGAAATCACATTCAGCAATATTGGAATAAAGCAAAAGAAAATACTATTGTGAAAGATGAAAGAAAGACGAGCAGAAAGAAAAGTGCCCACCAGATTACAAATGCAAGTTTTTTTAAAATCCAAAGAGATAAAATAACTGAGCAGCTGTCTTGCCATCGTCGAAACAATAACATCTAAAATACAACATTTCAACATGATGGTTATTTATAACTGAAGAGTTATAAAGAGAGAGATTTTATAGCAAATATTTATCATTGTTGGTATCATAATTTTAAAGAACACATTCTATCCTTTACGAAGGCACCATTGAACTCAGATCAACTCATTTGACGTCAGAATGTGTTTTTTATTTGACGTCACCAAATCATTAAAATTATCAACCCTTCTAAATAACTGATCATCATTATACATCGAGAACCGAGAGAGATTCAATCGATTTTGCGATGTTTGATATTTTGATATGATATTGTAATGTATCTTGTTAGATTGATTGCAATGAATTTTTATAGCGGATACTAAAGCCAGAATGCGAGAAAGCCCTTTACATGCTCTAGCGTGTAAATTGTCTAATGTTATTCTACCAGCATCTGGAACATCGATTAACCAATCCACTTTTTCCGTTGTTTATAATTGCAGGAATGCAACAGAAGTATTAGGTAAGAAAGAAATTTTATGTAATACTACTATTCAGTTTTAAGCTTACCTAGCCACCTACCTTCAGAGTTGTAAATTAAAATTTGCAATTGAATCTGTGTCTTATTTATTTAAATTGAATTGACAAATCTGATTACTCTGCTGTAGAATAAATAGGAAACATAGCAACATTGATAAGGCGAGATATTTTCAAAGCCATCGGTTCTTGTAAGGCAAGAATTTCCACTTCTGTGCAAGAAGGTATATTCAAACGAAACTAAACAAATGTTAGAATATTACTGTAAAAAAATTTGAAACATAACTCTTATCATCCTTTCGTACGATATATATTTTGTTTAAGGATAATTCTACAGCTGTGCCAAGAGTGAGATGGAATCATGTATTCCATACCTACCGAGGAAAATTGACTTTTGCACTTTTGAACAAACAAGAACTGGTAGTGTACCCATCCCGTCTATCTTTACAAACTTATATGTGACACTTTGTAGTAAACTGTAGACAGGCATACACCTTCAATGCATTTCAATTGGGTTGGGTTTTCACGGTTTTGTCAGGAGTTCAAAATAAATTACCAACATTTTCAATTATTTAGTTTTAACAGTAATCGTTTGAAACAATCAAAGAACAATCAAAAGTAAATCAACTTCTAGCAAAAAAGTTTAAAGATAAACAAGTGAAATTTGTTCGTTTGTATAAGGTAAGGGTCTAGGATCAGTATTTCTTAGAATTGACTGAATTTTACTTCCATTCTTGTGGTGCAAAATTTTAAAAGAATTCTAATTTTTTTTCATTACAGAGAATGAAGTGCATGGTTATGCTGTGCAGGCTGAATTACATCAAAAACTTAGCTTGTTGATCTTAATACCTGTTATAATATTATGGTGCATACCACTCATTTGGCAAGTGATTCGAAGGATTGCATCTGATCACATTAAAATACGGAGGTATGTAAGAGTAACAACTAACATGTCTCCAGATACTATTTATACAAAAACTTTACAATAATTTGCTGTAATAACATGGAGTTACTTCTAGTAAATTTGATAAGATGTGGAACGAGTAATTGTCCAATTACTCAGTAATTAATTATGTACAATAATAAAATTGTTAATAGAAACTTTGCGTCTTTAGATGTTACAATTTTGTGCCCCGCAATAAATTTTAAGTATTTCAGTAAATTTTTAACTTTGATAACTTATAGAAACAGTAATTATTTACTATATTATATTTACTTAATTAACACACGTGATCAAGTTACTAATATAAAAGTTGTATCTTTGGACATTTCAATAATATGACAGATGCCTGTCTTGATGATACACTTCCATACCAAGCTTTGTTTTTCTGACCTCAAAAACAAAGGCGTGTGCCAAAAAAGATAGGCTAAATAAACATCCACCATCTGGTACATGATAGAACACAGATTTTGTTTGGAACGATGCTAGGGTATATAGTCCTGCTGGCTTGCCAGCAGTACAAATTACTTGAAGAGTTTTGTTTTAGTTTGTGTCCTTGTTCTTTTTATTTTATTGTTTTTTTGTAAGTAAACTCAATAATTAAAGATTAATATTTTACTTTTATAGAACTCAAAGTTTCATGAGTGACATTCAAGAAAAATTAGAGAGTTACTTGCCATTAAAGACGCTACAAGATCTTGAAGAAGGTTTACTGATATCAAATCAGTCATCATCGGTCTATTGCATAAAAGATACGTATGCCCCTATACTGAATTGCAATGAAAAAGGAATTATTTCATTGAAACATTTAAAACACGAACAGAGTATGGCTGCTGAATCTATTAAAAGCTGTTCTGCAGCCACATATTGTTTGAAACCTTCTTATACAAGTCTTGAAATGAGTAAGGACAGTGGAAAGAATGTGGGCTATTCCGGCTGGCAAAGTGAAACCGAAAAAACGGAGTCTTCTTCACCCACCGACTTACATTTAGATCTGGAATGTAACACGGCAAATGGAAGCAATATGAGTGAAGACTCTTCCTTCATTGACAACCAAAAGAATTGCAAAGAAAGATCTCCTTCGCTCCGGTTGTCTGAAAATCATTTTGAATTGTTGTTTTCTGAAGACAAAGACCTAACCCCACAAACCCATATTTCATTCTCAGAAGCCACTCGTCATATACCTCCTTTGGTATCCAATTTTAGCAGATATAGTATGTTTGGAAATGTGCACACAGCTGCAGTTGACGATGCAGACACGTTTCTTATTCCTAGTCAAAGCAATCTTTTATCGGCAGGAAATACCTCAACAATGAAATATGGATATATCAATACTCCCTTTCAAAGCAGCAATGGATATTTCCATTCGCTTGATTTCATACCGAAATACAGCAATTATCAAAACCACACTTTGGAACAAGAACAATTATCTGACGAAACAGATGACGAAGATAGAGAGGTGCAACGATACTTCTCTCTGATTTA
>RDPX01000442.1:59029-72919 GCA_003991215.1 Morbakka virulenta | reverse complement strand
AACCGAAAAAACGGAGTCTTCTTCACCCACCGACTTACATTTAGATCTGGAATGTAACACGGCAAATGGAAGCAATATGAGTGAAGACTCTTCCTTCATTGACAACCAAAAGAATTGCAAAGAAAGATCTCCTTCGCTCCGGTTGTCTGAAAATCATTTTGAATTGTTGTTTTCTGAAGACAAAGACCTAACCCCACAAACCCATATTTCATTCTCAGAAGCCACTCGTCATATACCTCCTTTGGTATCCAATTTTAGCAGATATAGTATGTTTGGAAATGTGCATACAGCTTCAGTTGACGATGCAGACACGTTTCTTATTCCTAGTCAAAGCAATCTTTTATCGGCAGGAAATACCTCAACAATGAAATATGGATATATCAATACTCCCTTTCAAAGCAGCAATGGATATTTCCATTCGCTTGATTTCATACCGAAATACAGCAATTATCAAAACCACACTTTGGAACAAGAACAATTATCTGACGAAACAGATGACGAAGATAGAGAGGTGCAACGATACTTCTCTCTGATTTAGAAGATCTGAAATATCAAAGAACCTATTGATAGAACTTTAAATTAACGCTGGAAGATAATTTCTGATTTTCTATGCTGCTGACAGATTTTCACGACTAAATTAAAGTAAAGAACACAGTCGTGTTTATGTATTCATCAGTGATAACTTGCTCAGAAAAAAGTTATGCCTGGCAAAGTATTTGTTTGTTTTTTTCTTGTTACCTTCCAGAATTTTCTTCTTTTACTTTCGGCTGCTCCCGTCAGGGGTCGCGACAGCGGATAATGCATCTCCATTTAGTACGGTCCTCAGCGCCATCTCTTCTCACTCCCAGCGCCCTCAAGTCTTGCCTCTCTTTGTTTCAATCCTAATCTTCTAACATGTGCTGTTCCCCTGATGTACTCATTTCGGGTTTTGTCCAGGCGTGTGATCCCAAGCGAGCACCTCAGCATTCTCAACTCAGCCACTTCCAACTCACCTTCCTGTTTCTTTGATTTTGCCACCGTCTCAATCCCATGCAACACAGCTGGTCCCACTACTGTCCTGTATACTCTTCCTTTCACTTTTGGTGATAGCCTTCTGTCACACAGTACTCCCATTAACTTCCTTCACCCATTCCATCCTGTCTGTATTCGCTTTTTCACTTCCCTGTCGCATCCTCCATCATACTGCACTGTGGACCCAAAGTACTTGAAGTCTTTAGCCTTTGTGGCATCTGATCCGTCCATAGTTATTCTGACATTCTCTCTCCCATTTAGCACAAGGTATTCTGTTTTTGCTCTACATAATTTCATTCCCCTCTTTTCTAGGGCGTCTCTCCACTTCTTCAGTTCTTCTTTAGCCTCATTCCTTGTCTTGCTGCACAGCACGATGTCATCAGCTAACATCATTGTCCATGGTGCGTCTTTCCTGACTTCGTCAGTGAGTCGACCCATGACTATGGCAAATAGGAAGGGGCACAACACCGATCTCTGATGTAGTCAAACCTTGACTTGAAACCAATCAGTTATTCCTGCTGCATTCTGATGGCAGTCTCACTGTCTTTGTACATATCTTTCACTAATCTTACATATTTTTTTGCTACTCTGGATGTTATCATGCAATGCCATAATTCTTTCCTTGGTACCCTGTAATAAGCCTTTTCTAAATCTACAAAGACACAATGTAATTTCTTTTGTCCTTGTCGGTATTTTTCCATCAAAATGCGCAGAGCGAATAGCGCGTCTGTTGTGCCCTTTCCCGGCATGAAGCTGTACTGTACCTGACTGATCTCCACCTCTTCTCTGATCCTTGCATCCAAGACTCTGTCCCACAACGTCATGGTGTGACACATTAACTTGGTGCCTCCGTAGTTGCCAAATTCTTGCACATATCTTTTGTTCTTGTACACAGGAATCAACACACTCCTTCTCCATTCGACTGGCATTTCTTCGAGCTCTAAGATCTTATTGAATAACTTTGTGAGCACCTCTAGGCCTAAGTCACCTAAACACTCCCATGTTTCAATAGGTATATTATCTGGACCTACAGCCTTTCCATTTTTCATTTTCCTCAATGTCGTTCTGACTTCATCTTTGTCTATCCCTCCAACTTTATGTTCAACTCTCTGAGCTTTTTCAGTTCTGACTTCTCTGGGGTTTTCGGTGTTCATGAGACCTTCAAAGTAACTTTTCCATCTTTCTAACACCTCATTTTCACCTGCCAATAGCCTTCCATCTTCATCCTTGATAACTCTAACATGTTGGCTGTCCTTTGATGCCTTGTCCCTTTGCTTCGCAATCCGGAATAAATCCTTTTCTCCTTCCTTTGTGTGCAGTCTGTCATAAAGATCGTTGTACACTTCTTCCTTCGCTTTGGCTACCTCTCTTTTTGCTTGCTCTCCTCTGGTCACATATTCTATTCTATCCTCCTCTTGACCTGATCTGTAAAATGCCTTCTTTGCTTCCTTCTTGCTTTAGATATTCTCTTGTACTGCATCATTCTACCACCACGTTTCCTTTTCTGTTACCCCCAGGACTGACTTGGCTGCTTCTCGGATTTTTTCAGTAAGTTCAGACCAATCTTCAAGCACATCCGTGACTTAGCTTAGTTCGTACTGGAACTCCCGATTGAACTTCCTCCGACACTCAGCTTTTCTCAGCTTCCACCATTTTATTCTTGGTTCAACTTGCCTTTTACGTTTTCTATTGGTTTTAATCATAAGCTTCCATATTACCACTTTATCTTTTGCAGCAACACACTCTCCTCCAAGTACAAAGCAGTCAGTAACTTCGTTCAATTGCTTTTTTCTGTAGCCTAGGTAGTCCACTTGACTACTCCTTCCACCACTTTTATAGATGATTCGTTGGTCCTCTTTTTACTTGAAGTAAGTGTTTAGCACTACCACATCTACCCTCTTAGCAAAGTCTACCATCTCTTGGCCCTCTTCATTTCTTCTTCCAAAACCATGTCGTCCCATCACCTCCTCATCTCCTCTGTTCCCTTCTCCCACTTGTCAATTAAAATCAGCTCCAATCACACTTCTCTCTCTTCTAGGTATCCCCATGAATATGGTGAACATTCCACCTGTGGACCGTATGCACAAACACATTCAGTAGTATCCCGTCAATATCTATTTTCAGGCCCATCACTCTGTCAGATATTCTCTCCACTCCCAAAACACTATCTGCATAACAGGGCTTCAGCACAATTCCTGCATCATTTCTTTTGTTGTCTGTTACATGGTATACTAGCTTGTATCCATTTCCAAGTAGCATAGTTTCCGGTACCACCCTGCTAGTTAGTGGTGCTGGCGGTCGTTGTTAACCCTGGCCTCGACCAATCCGGTATGAATTTTCGATTTGTGTTCCGCATGTTTGGAATTTGGCAGGATGTTCTACAGCCGCATCCCCTTGCAGACGCCAACCACAGTTATCGCCGGTGTGTCAAGCCTTTGGTAGTCCAATACCTACTCACAAGGCAGTGAGGGATTTTTAATCCATTCCTGGGTGAGCAATTTGGTGAGCGTCGGGACTTGTCCACAAGCCGGTAGGCCCTGCACCCTGCGTCTAACGGAGAGCTCATCCTCCGGTAAGAGAAATTCAGGCTGTTACACCCTAGTCAGAGCCTCTTTAGTTCAGAAGTCGCGAGACTTCCTATCCAGGGCACACCACGTGGAGGTGAGGTTGGCTTGGCCGCAGAGTGAGTCATAGACAAGCTACTTGATTTCACCTTTCACCCGGAGGTTAGTCTGTCCCAGTCACAAACCATGACTTGGACAGAGCGCTCCACGCCCCTTGCGCCCCTTGTTATCTTCCAGAATAGCGTGCATAAAGAAGGGATAAATATTACAAAATTCGTTATCATGAAATACTTGTGCATGTAATACAACTACTTCACGATAAAACCACATTTCCGGTGCCTGGATGTTTTTGATCGTCGTTGCAGAAAGTTTCCATGAATGGCAGCCATAAAGAAGACTTAAGCAAATGAAAAGCCTAAGAAGTCTGGCCTTCGGCTGCATTGCTAGTTTTTTGTCTTTCGGAATGGAGGTCATTTAACTGAAGCTGATCTTGATCATTCATATGCGCCTTCAAATCTCCTTGTCACACCTCCAGTGTGCCGTGAATGTTGCATCCAAGTAATTGAAGGAGTTCACCTTTATAATCGCTGTTCCGTTGTTTATTAGGTAACTCGTTGGGGGTTGCCAATCTTTGGAGACATAGGTGCCTAGAATGAGGTTAAGTACCCCCTTGAAAGCCCGTTCCACGGTGCATGATTAACAGGGTATCGTCAGCATAAAAGACATTGTTGATGCCAACACCGTCACTTGTCACACCATCATTTGTTTCCTTGAGCTCTTGGAGTATGTACTTGTATGAAAATATTATGATATTATCACGCAACCTTCTCCTTGTCTCGGGGTTTATTTCTGTCCACTCCGTCCTGCTGTTTGGCAGTTGGATAGTGTCTTTCTGGAAAAGATAATGATTGCTTATGATCCCTTGTCCTTTGTCATATATTCCGAGGTTCTTGAGGATGTTGAAACAAACCTTGCGGCAAATTCGAACAAAAGTTTTTTTGTAGTCTATGAAGCTGGTATCGCTCTTCTCTTGATGTCATATTCTTCGTTTGAAAAGCGCTTTGTAGATAAAAATTGGATTTCTTGTTCCTATAGAAAAGACTAAGGCATGCCAAATTTTGTCGATGAGACAAAATTTCAACATATCAACTGAAATTGAAATCAGGCATTGGATTTGAGGTATTCCATTACTGGAGCATCACACAAACGAACTTTTATTTTGTAGTTATTATGAAGGAAACCAGTTTCTGGTCTTTGACATTTCCCGCTGTTACTTCTTATAATCATCAACAAGTTAATAATGAAAATGTGAAAGCAAGACCTGTTTGGATTAGATCATACTGCGAAAATCGTTAATGCTCATCTAACTGTTTTATCTAAAAAGTAACAAGTACTGTCGGTTTTCTAGAAACTGATTATTATGTACGAAAGAATATATGTCGTCTAGCAATATTTTTAAAATGTGAAAACAGAGTCACGCTACCACTGGGGGACTGGGAGGCTTCAGCCCCTGACATTTTGGCTTACTAAACATTTTTTTATAAACAGATATCATAATTAGCTGCCTCTTTTATCTACCGATTGTAGTCATTTTCATTCATACATTTCATTTAAACGATTTGATAGTAATTATTGAAGAATTGGATAATAAAAACATACATTTTGATGTTAATTGACATATCTTTTGATGTTAGTTATTAGAAGTATTATCAAGGTTTTAAATAACAAACCTTTATTTTCACGAAATGCAGCTACTGTATGATAAGTTAATATCGTTACAAAATAAAACTAACTGTACTGTTTCATTGCAAACACAACATCCAATTTCATTGCTATTTGGCAACATTGTAAGTGTTTCAGAGAAAAGAGTACTTTTGCCTAACGTCACGTGTGTGTTTTGTAGATTGAAAACGCACGATAAAGCTGTGTGTTTTGTATGTGTTCATAAGTAAGAAACATAATTAGTGCTCTAATCATTTAGTTTGATTAGTTAATAGCATAGTAAAACCGTTTGAGTTTTAATGCTTCAATGCTTTAACAATGATAAACAGACTAGGTTTGACGTTCCATGTATGTTTGGTTCGTGTTGAGACATTTTCTGTAAATTACTGACGTCACGATGCGACCAACATATTTTCTAATTGATATCTTGTTTGATATGAGCTTTGAGCCTGAATGGTGTACCATTGTGATTAACACGAAGTTTGCAGATGTTATGTATACGAGTTGAAATTTAGTTATAAACATTGGAAA
The DNA here is from genome assembly GCA_003991215.1 of Morbakka virulenta. Lineage (NCBI taxonomy): Eukaryota > Metazoa > Cnidaria > Cubozoa > Carybdeida > Carukiidae > Morbakka > Morbakka virulenta. The sequence continues at coordinate 67,091 of RDPX01000442.1, read as the reverse complement.
CTAATGCATTGGAGTAATCTCAATCTTGACATTACGAAGTTATGATTCACTGATCCCGGATACAAAACATACAGTAAGTAAAACGATTTCTGTGACTCGATTACAGCATTACTAAAGATAGTGTCACTTGCTGGATATATAAGCGGCAAAATCAACAATCAAACTTATTAGCTGAGCGATGCAAAGGTTAGGTATTTTTGGAAACAGGGTGTAAAAACTGGAAAAAGTCAGTTTAGAAATTTGAAAAACATGAGTCCACTAAGTGCCATAAAGCACCATTAACATATGAAGTTGTTGCTGAAATACTGCTGATATGTTGAATGAAGGCGACAAGCTTAATAAAGAGCAAACTTTACGCAGTTTTATGATAATTTTAGAAGCAATAAGATTATTAGCAAGACAAGGATTTCCAATTGGCGGAGATAAAAAGGCTGAGTCAAACTTGATTCAAGTTTTAAAATTCCGTACTAAGCTTTGTCCGGAAATAGAACAATGGCTCGAAAAACATACGGAAATGTTTGTTAGTCACGAAATTGAAAAAGAAACTTTAGAGTTTATGTCATACCATATTATTCGAACTCTATTCTCAGAAATCAGAGGCACAATAATGGCAGATGAATATACCTATATTTCAAATAAACAACATCCCACTTTTTGTTTGCGACAGTTGACGCTTTTGAAAAATTTCTCGGTTTTTATGAAATTCCTGACATTACAAGCAAGACAATATTTGAGTCTGTCATGGATATTTTGACAAGGTTTCAACTTACTTTAAACTTATGCCGTGGATAGTTTATGGCAGCGCTAGTAATATCCTAGAAAAAAACTCGTGAGTGGGGAAGAAAATTTTCGATCTCCAAGACAAAGCTCCTTTCACACATTGCCACGGCCACACCCTGTCACTATCAGTTAAAGATTTTACAAAAGCGGTGGATTTATTAAAAAACGGCGGAAATTATAATTTTGATTAAGTACTCTCAGAAACGAGAAACAATCCTAGCTAACATAAAAGAACAAGTTGAATTCTTTGATGACGAAGAAAATACAAAAATAGCTAACATCGCAAAAGTGTCAGAAACCAGATGGACAGCTAGAGATAACTGTTTTAAAAGAATATTGGATAACTACTCACCATTATGGAGTCTATGGGAATACACACTCTTCAAAATGATAGCTTGCAGACTGAAGTTAAAAGTCGCATCATGGGTGTTAAGAAGCAAATGGAAACGTTTGACTTTTTCTTCGGTTTGAATTTGAGTTACAAAGTGTACTCACACATTGATAACTTATCGAAAGCTCTGCAAAATCAAAAAGTGTCGGCATGTGGTAGCAAGCATGTAGCCGAGCTAACATTGAAAACTCTTGAAAGTCTAAGAAGCTCAGAGTCTTTTGATATGTTCTATGATACAATTGTGAAAAAAGCTGAAGAACATGAATTTGTAAAAAGTCCTTCAAAACCAAGGAAAAGAAAAGCACTAAAATACTCAATTTTGCAATATGTCGACGGCAGTCACTCCACCAGCGATGCTTACTATCCAGAAATTTCTCGTGATTATTTTCGAGGCGTTCGATACTTTGAAGCAATCGATTCTATTACAGCAGCTTTTACAGAACAAGGTTTGATCAACCAAGCTATCACGTTTATGAATTGATGGAAAATTTTTTGTTAAAAATATGTGAAATTGAATTTGACTTCTCGAAAGAAAAATGTAATGAAGATCTTGATTTTACACAACTCAGTGTTGTAACATATATCATACCAGTGTTTTTTAAAGAGGAGAAACCTGAATGTTTTGATGATATTGTTACGAAACTAAGAAAGTTACCACAATCGCAACTGAAACTTATACCAAACATATGTACAATTTGCAATCTTTTTTTAGTAATCCTGGCTACTACAGTAACAGCTGAAAGATCATTTTCAATTGCCAGACGTTTGGAAAGATGGATGCGATCAAAAATGTTCCCTTCCAGGTTTAATTCATTAGCTATTTTGCATGGAGATAAAGATATGACGGATGAGTTGAACCTTAAAAATGTTGCAAATGATTTTTGTGAAAAGAACGAAAGTCGAAAAAACCTTTTCGGAACATTTAAATAGAACTAAAAAAATGCGATGTTTAGAAGTAATAGAGTGATGTGCTACTTGTTAAAAATCAATTTTGTATTTTTATAACATGGATTCAAGTGTCTTTTTGTACCCTTACTTTTATTGTAAAAAATTTTAAATTTGAGGGATTTTGGTACTGTCACAGTAGTTACTAGAAGTTTCGATGTCTCTATTACACAATGTTCACTAGCTAAATGATTTCATAAATATACATTTCCTTAAAATCTATAAAATTACGTAATCTTGAATGCCAACAATGAGACAAAAAACAAAAGACTATTTCAAAAAAGCTCAACGGGATATGATTGAACATTGGAATTCAACACAGGAGAGAGTTTTTTAACAAACAAGTACTCTTTAATCAGAAGAAGTTCTCTTTCATTATTTGCAATAGCTAAAAATTCAACGTCACTCATTAGTACTTTGTACCCTTTTTGAACTAAATACTCTGTATCTGGAGTAGGATTTCTTCTATTACAATGCTCCTTAAACCTCATTTCCATGTGGCGTTTCCTCTTCCCTGCGTAGCCGCATTTAATTTAGCTTTTGATTTGCTTCCGCATTTTTCAGATTTAGAGTCTCATGCTGTCTTTACTGTGCCAGGTGGCTCTTCAGAAGAGAAACATTTTCTTAATTATTAGATAAAATGTTAAAATTATACCTCAAATCATTATTTTACTAGAGCTACATAGCGAAATGAAATGGAAAGACAATAAATCAAAATCTTTGCATTGGTGCAACACCTATTCCTGTCACATTCCAGATTTAGAGGTTTGAACAAACAACTCTTTCATCATTTTCAATGCTGAATGAAAGCCCACCTCTTGGTACTAAGTAGAGCATGTTATTCAGATTGGTATGGTTTTCTATTAGCCAACTATAGAAAAAAGTGTGGCTCAAAAGGGTCGTGCTAACTTAGTTCTCTCGCCAACAGAACAATAAACAAAGATCAGTAGAACAATAAGTAAAGATCAGCAAAACAATAAATATAGATCAGTAGAAGAACGATTAAAGGTCACAAGAACAATAAAATACTATCAGTGAGCAATAGATAAACATCGTAAGTATAATAAGAAAAGATCAGTAGAATAATAAATAAAGATCAGTAGAACAATAAATAATGATTAGTAGAACAACTAATAAAAGCCATTAGAGCAAAGAATACAAACCTGCTGAGCTGTGAATAAGGGCCAGTAGAGATTAAAGTCTTGGCAAAACCCCACAAATTAATGTAGTAACTTAAATAGCGTGATATCCTTTTTATTGTTTATGGTTGATGGAAAAATCATATGAAAGGAACCCTGTGATGTAATAAGAGATGGAATCTAATCTGTTTTTATGGTATGACTTAACAGAAATGATATTACACATTTAATCATTAAAATCTTACTACATGTACAATCTTTATTTCAAAAAATTTTGCGAGAAAAGTATTTCATAATAATTGATAGTCATCTTATGAATTGTCACAAAGGAAGAATTATGCTTCTGTTACTGTGGTTAAGCGCAATTACTAGTATTTTAAAAGAGTCTAAATTATCAATTAATTTCCAACCTGTACTATTATAGGGAAATGTCAATAATAGTCTGCAATAACAAACTATCACCATGTTGAAGATCCTAAATGACTTTTTACGTAAGTCATTTATGAACTTCATCACGATGAGAACATCATCATCATCATGTACGGAAGACTCATGTTTGAGCCGCCGTGGCTTCTTTCGTCATGGATCGCCGTTTGGCCCGGTCCTGAGCTGCTCGGTATGCTTGTGCTATGGAAAGTCCGGATTCTTCTCTTACATTGTCCGCATACCTTGTTCTTGACCTTCCCCTTTTTCTTGTTCCATCAACCACACCAAGGATCAGTTCTTTTTCCAGGGTGTCACTTCTTAGTATGTGACCTAAGTATGAAAGTCTTCGGCTCACTGTGGTTGGGAGCAGTGGCTTGTGACACTGTATTCTGCGCAAGACTTCCTCGTTTGTTACTCGTTCAGTCCAGCTTATCCTTAACGCTCTTCGATAGCACCACATCTCAAAGCTGCGGAGTCGCTTCCTGTCACTCTTCTTAAGAATCCACGACTCACAACCAAAGGTTGCAATAGGAAAGACCAGTGCGTTTAGTAACCTGACTTTCGTTTTCCTGGATACTGATATATTTTTCCACGATGAGAACAGAAACATAAATTAAAAAAAGGAAATTTAACTTATTAATACAATTATAACCATTATAAGGTGAAACGGATGAACAATTTTATAACCTGTACTATTAAAAGGAAAGCCGAAAATTGTTATCGTAAAATCTTACTGTAAAATAATTAATTATTAATATTAATATTAATTATTAATTATACGTATAAACTATAAAACTATAGAAGTATACTTGTGTAACTATGCTTTATTGATACAATTGTAATCATTTTGAGGTGCAACAGATTAATTCTTTTCCAATCTGTAATATTATAAGGACATATCAATAAAATGATAAAAATGATTAATGATTATTAACTATCTTCAGGATTTAATATGAAAGATCCATCATATGGTTGATATAAATAAACTCATTATGAAAAAAAATATTTTAATATGAAATAGGATGAGACACGCCCTGAGTAATGGAATACTTTTCACACGTAATTTCATCCGTCTTTATTTGTATTTTACGGTCTGAGAGAAAGAATGTAGTGATTAAGAACATATTTCCACCAACACAATAAGGAAAAAGCTTACGAAGCAAGCCAGCTGGTCAAACCTTATCATATGCCTTAGAAATATTCAATACCCTACTGCGTCTTTCTCCAAATGTACCCATAATCCTATGGAGCAAACAGTCAGCAGTGAAATGAGATTATCTTTATTCTTATTAAACATGAACAAAAAGACCAAGACTCTGCAAACGTTCTAGTGTTCTTAGTTCTATTGTTGATAAGTCACTCAAAATGTATTACTTGCCAGGATGAAAATAGTCACTTTTAGTCTTGAAAACAGGGAGAGCAATAGAAATCTTTCAGAAAGACAAAAAGTAAAACTTCAATATCCAAAGATTGAAAAGCTTCGATAGCATACAAAATAGCTCAGAATCACGCTTTTTCAACACACCTAATAAAATGAAATGTAAACTAGGAGCTTTAGATTCCCCAATTCCATCAATAACCTTTCCAATCAACCTTGGGTTGGTGAGGTGAGGCATAGTTCCAAAACTGATCACTTTGGCAACCTCTGTCTTCCCATGGCTTGTCAGCAAGATTTAAAACAATTGCTTCAACCCCACGAACAGAGACAAAAACATGATCAGAAAATCCAGATGGGAGGTAAAGATGAAGCTGTACAATGCTCAGAAACAGAATTCAAAAGGATATCCAAAAGAGAAGGTACACTGGTTGAAAAAATCTTGTTGGAAAATCAACAAACGGTACAAGATTATGGGCAGGAGCAAGGTTGTAATTATCTTCTCCAGATCCGTTAGTCCTATTGGAATGACCCGACCAAGTTATATGGTAAGCACTAAAGTCACCAAGTAGAAAGGTGTGGGCAGTGTGATAGTTGTCTAAGGCCTTATCAGTCAAGTCTGATACTGTTTCAATAATTAAAGACAAATCGAAAGAGGAAGATCGATAAATAAAAGATAGGTAACAATTAGTGTAAAAAAGAGACAAGCAAAGGACACAAAAGGCATATCTTTAGATTTAAGTACTTAGCCATGCTGTCCAGCATAGATAGCAAGACACTAAAGGGGAGGTGTAGCGTCCAATTGAAACAATGATAAATAATCATTAACAAGAAAATCACTTTTACTAACACTGTCACTCCACATATCCATGCACTTGTTTCACAAAGTGCATGAACCTGTAGAAGGTCAGAATGAAGGAAATAGTTAAAAAAATTTTTTGGAAAGAAGACCTCTGACAGAACTGAAAGTTAAAGAGAGAATGTTTTTTAAAAATAACATTTATTTTAGGGTCTTTGTAGAGTCAGTACCAGTACATCTCAAGTCAAACTCGGATTTGGAGTCAGATCCGTAGATTTATTTCACCTCCTGACCACTAAGGGCTTGCCTGGTACTGGGGGTCATTCATTTCATTTGATTGAACTTGACATAGGAAAATTAAGAAATTGATACCCGGAGCCATGACCTAAACTCAGACTATTAGCTTTGCTACTAACTCAGCCTTATGCTGATGGGAATGGTATTCAACTAAGCGATGGCGGACACTTTCTATCAAAGATTTCCCTCGTAAGAGAGAAATGTTGATGCAGTGACAAAACATTAGCATTTGTATTGAAACCCCGCCTCTAAAAGAGTTCCCATCCACTGCCAAAGAAGCCCTTTTTTCATAAAACAGACTAAACTCCGCTAAATCTCAACCTGGTATTTCACGGTCTAGGGGCAAATATATAGTGAAAAAAATATAGATGGAGAGGGTCTATAATCATCACTAGTGAAAAATAAGTGTGCATCTTACTTGATTTAAACCAAAGGCCTTGGGTAGCATAAAGAAATGCTCTGCAACCCAAGTTCTTAATCAGGTCACTTTGCAACCACTTCTTTCAATGAAGTGTACCACCCTTATCCCAGGTCCCTATTGTTGGGTGAAGGGCTTCGTCTCTCACTAAACAACCACTTACCTGGAAAACTTGTTAGCCACTACAAGGGGACCCAAGTGAAATTCAACATGAAAATATCCTCCCAGTGCGTAATCTCACACTCATCTTTATTAATTTTCACTTTGCTTCTTTCAAAAGTTTTTACCAGCTTATTTTCTTCTGAAGAAGGAAAAAAAAATCACTCCAATCTCACCAAATAAGTTTCATATTTCTCTTTCTCATACCTTATCGCCGGAAATTATTTACGGTACAGTTAGACTTTTCATAAATGTTATTTAACCGTGATATTGTTAATCTTAATAAATTCATAAAATTCACAATGTAATTTAATCTTTTCGTCCTTATATTTAAATGTTTTTTCATATCGAGGTTTTACTGCTTATCTCCTCACTTGTAACAAGTATTTCAGCTCAATATGACACCTACTATTTATTTAGCTGGTCATCTTAAGAGCACTTACAGGGAAAAATGAAGTATTAAAATCACTATTTGTATGTCGCATGGGGTGTAACACTGTAAATAAGACATAGAAAATGAGAAAGAAAAAACTCTGTAGCCACAGCTAAAGTTAAATAATGCAGAACGTTATATTGTTTTGGAAATAAAATAATGCTATAAGAACTGGAGTAGATTAAGGTGTAACGAACGTATCCTTTTTTCACCAGCGACTTGACATAAAATTTTTTGGTATCGGCATAGATGTATGATTCTATTTTGGGCCATAAAAAACTACAAATGATAAAACAAATTATGTAAAATAGTTGAATATAAAAGTTAGTATGTTTCTTGCCTTGCTTTTAAAAATATACCTTTACCAAATAAAATTAAGAATAGAGTCAACTCACATCTTCATAACGTAAGTGTTTCTTTCTATCCTGATGTATACTCTTGTACCTGCTTTTTTTAATATCTATTTTTCTGTAATATTATCAGTTAAGTGCTTTGTACATGTATGTATTTATCTATGTATCTATGTATCTATGTATCTATGTATCTATGTATCTATGCATCTATGTATCTATGCATCTATGTATCTATGCATCTATGTATCTATGTATCTATGTATCTATGTATCTATGTATCTATGTATCTATGTATCTATGTATCTATGTATCTATGTATCTATGTATCTATGTATCTATGTATCTATGTATCTATGTATCTATGTATCTATGTATCTATGTATCTATGTATCTATGTATCTATGTATCTATGTTCTATGTATCTATGTATCTATGTATCTATGTATCTATGTATCTATGTATCTTTGTATCTATGTCTATATGTATCTATGTATCTATGTATCTATGTATCTATGTATCTATGTATCTATGTATCTATGTATCTATG
>RDPX01000442.1:0-20473 GCA_003991215.1 Morbakka virulenta | reverse complement strand
CGGTAACCAACAGTCGATATTTACAAATTTATGAAGCAGTTTGATCTTGGTCGATAACACGTCGTTGTTAAACTCTATCGGTAATCCTCTTCGCCTTAAGCCAATAATATTTTTGACAAGGTCCATATGTCTAGTGATTCATATGCAATCCCCCTCATATGATTTGGTTCTTCAACTCATTTCGTTCTTTCATTCAGTTCTGGGAATGGTACTTGAATCCAGAAGTAGGAAATGTAAATGAAGGCAAGTGTTTCGTTCCATTTTACAGATGGAGTGAAGTTGCCAGAGAATAAATGTACTTACTCTTTGCAGAGAAGTCCACACCCTTATACCGAAAATGTATGCTTCTGAGAAGTCTTCTTTTTTGTCTAAATTTTTTAAATCTTTGCCTGTTATGTCCTTTTCTTTAACTTTCGTCAAATTAATTTTCTCATTTGAGCTTCTTATTCCAGTCCTTTAGCTGCAAAATAGCTCTCGAGCAAAATGAACGTCAGTTTTATTGCGATAGTTACGTACACAACCGAAGATATGCCAGCGTGATTACTTTCTGTTGTTAATGGAATTGTTTTTGCGAAGATCTTTATCCACTTTTATGATGAATACATTTTTGTCTTACTTTCTCCTTAAAAAGGAATTTTCGTTTCGTAAATGTTGGCTTCTGGACGTAAATGTTACAGTTTTGGTATGCTAGAGCAATTCGGTGAAGATGCTGATTTCTTTGAGAATCCTACCAAGCTTTTCAATTTAAGGAAGAATAAAATTTTGAAAACAAGTGGTTAGATTGTTTCCTTTTAAATTCTATAGTCAATGGACTTCCTAAACGACTTCCTTGCATATTCTGTACTTTCATATAGCATGGGCATAACAATGACTGTTTATGGTCACTGATTGATGTGTTTATGTATTTTCAACCTCCTAAAGGTTTCGAATTTTAACATCAGGTAAAAGATAAATATGAATTTTTTCCAGATGATACAGGAGTCAAGTCTCTTACTGATAAGACTTGAATTAAGGCTGGTAGAGTAATATGTCTTGTTTATAAAGGGAAAAAATATTTTTGAGTAAACGATATGATGATTATAGGGAATCTTATATACTAGCTATACTAGTTAAAAAATAAACCACTTTTTGAAATCTGCAATTACTGACGGCTGTATTGAGGAATAAGGTGTCACACGTTGTGATCTGATAGGACAGTATTCAAGGCCACCAGTCTCCAGTAGATCACCTCCTAATCCTGGATTTTCAAGTGACCAGATGCCAAGCCGTCTTGTCTTGTGTCACCCAGAGTGTCTGGTATGTTTCATTGTCATGCCTACAATTAATCCATTAATCCATTTTCGTCTCTGTTTGCCTCTTCTTCTTCAAATGTAAGTTGGCGTTTGTTCTGGCATCCAGCGGCATTTTAGTAACAGCACCTCTGCGCCTGGCAACATTTGGCCGCATGGAACCGGTCCTACTATGGACATTAACTGGACCACGTATACCTCTATGAAATGAATTCAAATCAAAGAAGATTAGTAAACGGCGTAAATGGGTTCTTGTCTGGCAATAAGCAAAAGACAGGAGTCTCGCCCGGTCGTGGAAGTAATGGAATGCAGGTTACACATGATCGTAAGACTGGGACTGCAAACAAAGAGAAACAGAAACTGAAGAAATGTATCACCAAAATTGCAACATGGAATGTCCGAACATTATTTCAAAAAGGCAAGCTTGACAATGTTTTTCAAGAAGCAGATAGATTAAATCTGTCCATTCTGGGAATATCTGAAATGAGATGGAACAACAAAGGTTGCATCGCAAATAACAAGTGAACGGTCATCTATTCAAGAAATGATAAACATAGTAATGGCGTCGGCGTACTATTGGATGAGAAAACTTCGAAGAATCTCATTGGATACTAGGGAATCTCAGACAGAGTCGTACTCGTTAAAATCAAGGAGCCCAAATTTTGCCTCAGCTTGATACAAGTATAGGCTCTCACCTCTGATGCAACTGATCAGGATACACAACAGTTCTACGATGGAATAAACTTAGCGATCAAAAAGTGCCAAAAAAACGAAGTCAAGATCATCATGTGCGAATTCAATGCCAAAGTCTGGAATGAAGCTGATGGAAAAATTGTCGGGAAGTTCGGCTCGGTCTCAGAAATGACAGAGGAGGTGTACTTGTAGTTTGGTGCAATGAACAGGGCTTATGTGTAGTAAACACGTATTTTCAACAACCAGAAAATAAACTGTGATCATGGAAAAGTCGCGACGGTGTGACGAAAAATCAGATTGATTATATCCTGGAACCCAAACGATTTCCAGCATCAGTAATCAATGTTAAGCCCTATCCAGGTGCAGACTGCGACAGCGATCATGTACCAGTGGTAGCAAAATGTCGGCTAAAATTAAAGAAGAACCCAAAGCCAAACAGAACTCCAAAACTACAACTAGAAAACTGCAAGGACCCAGAAATCAGAATACTTATGAAGACAAAAGTAACTGAAAGAATGTAGTAGCCCTATCAAGTCCAGAATCAAAACAACATAACACCAGAAGAAGACTTTGTCAAAATGAAGAATATAATTTTGGGTACAGCAAGCAAAATTCTCTAAAAATGTGAAAGCAAGCCACATAAAAGCTGGGTGAGTCAAGAAATATTAGACATGATTGAACAAAAGAGAAAAGCCAAACAGGACTCCAGGAAATACGATATCTTGAACAAGGTGATAAAGAGCTCTGTAATGTAGCACATGGAAAATACCTGAATAAAATCTGCCAGGAAGTAGAAAAGTTCTAAAATATTTCACCAAAAGAGGCACATGAACAAATAAAAGCCATCACTGGAAAATTCAAAGTTGAAAAACAAAACAGGGTGCTTAAAAGATAAAAGCGAGTATAATTTGATAGAAGAGCAAGAAATCTTAAAATGATGGCATGACTACATAAAAGAGCTGTATGACAACCCCGAACGACCAGAAATACCTTTCAGCTTCTCTCAGCCAATGACAGGTCCGGCATTCAATGAGCCATATTGGAGTTTGTGTACTCTGAAATAATCTATCTTGAAATCCACAAAATTAATGACTTTGTAGATCTTGCATTCTATTCTCTGTTCAACTTTATTTCGTAAGGCAAGGATTTGTTTATTACGAAAGGGGTCCTTTCAGGAAACCGGCCTGGCTCTCTCTCACTCTCAGTTTGACTGCTACCTGATGTCACTTCATCTGAATACTTGGGTGACATTTAGCTGCTTGTAGAAATCGTAATTCGTCTCGTCATTTGCTGCTTCTGTTGGAGCGTAAACTTGTACAATTGATATCTTTGTATGCCGTATCTGAATCGTGGTGTAATAATTCACGAGGAAAAATAGAAAGGCTTTGTTCGGTCACAACAATCAGGGATTTGATAAATTAGTTGCTTTCCCAACATTTGGTCACTTAATAATTGGTGAAACAGTAGATAATTCTATTGTTATTGGACCTAGCAGTTTTAATAAAAAAACCACCTATTGGAAATTATCAAATGAAGGCAAATGCTGGTGAGTGAAATAAATGGTGTTGTATATCCATTCATTCGAAAGTCCCAATAGGAACAAACAAATTCAGTGTTTGATTTAATGAAAATATGATTTTACTGCAAGAACAATACCAGTATCAAATCAAATGACCTTTGGCGATGAAAGCTTTAATGGTTCTGCTTGATTGAAAGGACCTATAGCATTTTTCAGGCTTTCTAAAGAAAGTGTAGATATTAAACTACACTATCATGTTCTATGTGAAATCTGGTATAAAATTGACGACGATGCAATAATATTAGGTTGAATTATATACACTATTTATATGGTTAAACCTTCAAAGTTGTTTAAAACATTTGAAATGTTTTTTTTCACATCATAAAAGAAATTCATTCCATGGTAGGTGATCAAATTCTAAAATGTTAAGCGATATATCAGCTAATAACATATAACATACTGGATGAAAGAATAATTGATGATATCCTGGAAAAGTTCGATCAAGAGATTGGTCTAATCGGGCATCAAGATAGTTGTTGTACATATATTTTAGAAAGAATATTTGGAAGAGTAACTGGTTGTTATCTAAATATTGCATTTCATGATGCATATGGTAGGTTTATATGAAATATAATAAAGGTATTGTTTATGTTATAGCTGAAATATATAAAACACGTTCAATTAAATCATTCCCTTTGATTGGCCACATTTTTTGTTTTTTACCACGCATGTTTAATATTAAAAGTTTTACTTTTTATTAACTGATTCAATTTTATCACCAATCAAGTCTAAGATTATGTTTCAGCATTGTTTATTTTTAGCTAGATTCTTTTCACATTTACTCGTTGGAATATTTTTTTCTCTTTCCTGATATTTCGGAAATCTTTCTCCTTAAATATATTTAGTTTTTTTCGAATGGGATTAATATCAATGCTATTTTTTAGTTTTTAAATCATAAATTCGAAATGTTATATCTTTTCTTGATACACTGACTTTTTAACTTAAAAAATATATTCATAAAACATTATTATCATTATTATTATTATTATTATTATTTGATAATATTTCAACTTGTGCACTCTATTAGTTTACATAACTGTTTTTCATATAAGTCCTGTGTATAAAAATAAATAAATATAATACAACTAAAAATAATGAAGAGAGGCAATTTGTTTACAAATAAATATTGTACAAGTTTTGAAATCAGTGGTTAAGCGAATCAAAATTCCTCAAGATGTGTCTAGAAAAATTATGAATTTCTGAAAAAGTGTGATATTTGAAAAACTAGGCAGTTGGGTGTAGGTTTTCTTAGTTCCAACTTTGTACAGAAAGAACCATAGTTAGATTCTGTTCTGATTTCAAATGGTAAGCCATTATAAACTACTACCCCATTGTAATAAAAAGACTTTTTACTACTATCTAGTTTTACTTTAGGCACTCTCAAAAGTTTATTATTGTTTCTGGTTCCTTTGTCGTGATTTACGATTTCTAAATAATCTTCGAAGTTTGGAAAAAGACTGTTAATGCATTTGAATACTGCAAGACAAATTTTTCTTTTAAAAATGTTGTTGATGGATGAAACTTCTTCATTTATCAACTTGCAAATATGAGATTCAAGTACCATTATTGAATTTTTTCGGGATGGTTGATGGTAGAAGTTGGTCAACGGACTATATGTAATTATCGGAACAATGAGCGCTTGGTAGATTCTCAGGGTGGCTATGTCCGTTATAGAAGGTCGTATTCTATTCAGCAGACGTATAAGTGTAGATGCCTTCTTGTAAGTTGGACCAAAGTGTTCTTGTATGGTCAGTAAAGGGTCGAACTGAACACCTAGATATTTATAGCTAGATCCTGTATTTGAGGATTCTGCTTGGTATTGAATGTCTATTTCGTTTTCTTGCTGATTCAAGCGTTTCTTTGTTCCAAACATCATAACCTCTGTTTCCCCTCTTTTCATGTTTAAGATAAGTTCATTATCTTGTAACCATTTCGACATAACACACAATTCTTGTGTTAATACTTTCTCAATTTCATGCGGGTTCTTGTGATTGTAATAAAAGACAGTGTCGTCTGCCTACATTATCACTTTACAGTGTTTTAGTATCGATGGTAGTTCATTGAAATAAAAGAGGAACAACAAAGACCCCCAAATTGAGCCTTGTGAGACCACACAATAGATTGAGATTGGTTTCGATAGTGTACCCCCATAGTTGACTCTCATTTTCCTATTGAAAAGGTAGTTGGTAAATGCCCCCTTTTCATCTCCTGAAATTCAAAATTCTGGGAGCTTATCCAGGATGGTAGGATGGCGTCAAATGCTTTGCTAAAATCGAAAAACAAAGCACCTGTAATTTTTCCAAGGTTCATGGCCCTATGTATCTCATCAAGGAACAGCACTGTTGCAATCTCTGTACTGCGTTTTTGACGAAAACCATACTGTTCTGAGGAAAGTAGAATATTTGATTCAAGATGGTTAATAAGTTGACTATAAACACATCGTTCCAAGATTTTAGAGATGGTTGGTAGCACGGGAATTGGTCAATAGTTCGTAAAGTTAGATTTCTCATGGTAAATGGAAGGTTTGGATGAATCATATTAGAGTTTACTACTGTGTTTCGGTTAGATGATTGACATAAAATGATTTAACTATTTAAATGTTAATATATGATGATTAACTTAAAACGATTGCTTTTGAATGGTGTGAATACCATGGATATTATACCATGAATCATGTGAAACTGCTTTAAAATGGTGTGAATGGGCAGAATTGCATGAAACTACAAATGTATGTAAACAAGTGAAAACACAAAATGTTTTTGTATACATATTACAATAGCATGATAATTAATAGTCGTATAGTCATTGGAGATAAGGGATAATTAAAGAAAATTTGTAATCCCAATGACTAAACTAAAAGAAATTTAATTGGAAGAAATAATCCCTTTAAAAAGTGCAGCTTTTAGTTTCTTTAGACAAGTTAATTTTGTTTTAACTACTTTTATGTTCACAGGGGAAAAGCTGAATCTAGTGAAGTTAGATTAAAGGCAGAGATTGTTTTAAAGCATCCAAACTATAATACTCCAAGGTTTAATAATGATATTGGCCTTATCAAACTTAGACGACCTGTACAATTTACTGACAGAATACGACCCGTTTGCTTGCCAAGTTCTGAAGATGTCATCCCAGTTAACTCAAATTGTTTTATAACAGGTACGTTTTTATCTTATCTCATTACTTTTTATTGTAGTAGATCAGGGATGTGGAGTGGATAGGGCTAAAGGTACAAATTGTGGATCAATTATTACGTTTTAGTTGGCTTTCATTTAACATGTAACTGTACGAGAGAAAAAAACCCCCAGAGCGATAGATAGTAGGCTTTGCAACTACTCTCTATGAATATAGGTTATTTGGATTTCCCGATATACGGGGAGTTTTTCATTTTTCCCCCGAAGAATTTAAAACTTATTTCTGGCACAAACTTAATGTTCGGGCGCGCTTTGCTAATTTCTAATATTATTCGGAAAAGAATTGTAAACAAAAGTTTAAATGTCGGATTTAGAATTTCTCGACGTGAGTCAAAGTCTCAGATCTCCTGTTTGGCAGCATTTCTTGCGCTCTAAAGACACTACCAAAGCTAAGTGCAAGCTGTGTTTCAAAATTTACAAAGCTTTGGGAACTGCCAAAGGTTTTCTTGACCATCTTAGAGGAAAACTCAATTTGGATTTGGAATCAGAACAAGCAGCTAGATTAGCAGGACCACAAACGAAACTACGAAAAATCACGTCATTTTTGGAACAGAGAGATGAATTATCGCTTGATTTACGTGTTGGTTGACTTTGTGCAGTGAATTTATTCAGTTTTCATGCGATTTCAACTAGTCAAGACATAAGAGATGGTTTCAACGCTTTAAACCTTAGATTACCTGAGAGTTGGTATGTTAATGGTATGATATTAATGATATGATATGTTATCAATGGTATCAAACTTTGTCCAGAACGATAGTGTCTTAGGTTACGAAGGTGTAAAAGTAGACATGATGTCAAAGATTACAGAGATGAAACAAGATGGCATGAGGTTCAGCTATACTATCGATGAATGGACATCAAATGGAAATCGACGATATTTGAACATAAATCTGCATTTTTCTGAGGATTATTTTTCACTTGGACTTGCAGGAATTGTAGAATCTATGCCTACAGATGTTTTAAAGACAATGTTTGAAGCTAGGCCAGCAGAATTTGGATTGGATGTGCAAAAGGATATAATTGGTGCTACCTCTGATGGAGCTGCACTGATGATACATTTTCTGTGCTATGCTCATGGAATAAACCTCGCTGTCAGTGATATACGTCAAGTGAAGAAAAAGGAGGAAAAGGCTATTTCTAGTTTGGATGAGGAGGAATCTTTAGAAAAATCTTTGGAAGATTTGGAATATTTTGATGATGTCATCGACCATGGGGATTCTGGGCCAGCTTTTGAAGCAGTGGAGGAAATTGGCAATGATGAAGATCTCATTCCAGATTTCAAAAATGACATTGTCATGGTTAGAAAAATAGTGAAAACTTTCCGAAAATCTCCTGTGATACATAAAGTGATACCTTTTTGTAAGCCATTTTAAAAAAAGGCCTGGGACACGAGTTGAACCTTATTATGAACTGTCCAATTCGTTGGAACAGTCTGAATTACGTGATTCAGAGATTGCTTAGGATATACAAGCAATTGAAGATGGCTTTGGTGCACATGGATTATGAATTTAAGTTCACTGATTATGACATATCCAAACTAGAAGATCTTAGCAATGCCTTAAATGTTGTTAAATCTGCTAGCCTAGCCTTATGCAGAAAGGATACAAATCTTTTAACAGCAGAAACTATCACTGAAACAACATTGAAAGACCTTGAAAAACAAAATTCTCNCAATTCGTTGGAACAGTCTGAATTACGTGATTCAGAGATTGCTTAGGATATACAAGCAATTGAAGATGGCTTTGGTGCACATGGATTATGAATTTAAGTTCACTGATTATGACATATCCAAACTAGAAGATCTTAGCAATGCCTTAAATGTTGTTAAATCTGCTAGCCTAGCCTTATGCAGAAAGGATACAAATCTTTTAACAGCAGAAACTATCACTGAAACAACATTGAAAGACCTTGAAAAACAAAATTCTCTTATTAGTATGAAATCACATGAATCCCTTACTAAAAGAATTTTAGAAAGAAGTGATACTCAAGCTGCACATTTGATTTCTTATTTACATGATCCATGCTTTATTACCAAGAAAAAAAATTTCTTTGGATTCAAAATTGAACGAAAGTCAATTCTAGCCCTAGCAACAAAACTTCTCGAGTAACTCATTTCTGTTGTTGTTGAAAATAATGATGAAGAAAGTGATACTGAAGCTAGCAGAAGCCAAGAAGAGGAGACAGAAAACTTGCCATTTGACGAACAACTTGACTTGGCACTTCAAAAAGCAAAACAAAGTACAAAATCTAATGTTAGACCAGAACTAGAAGTGAAACCACCTGTAGTCAAAGCTGAAAATGCAGCTTTATGAGCTTAAGATTACCATTCAAAGGCCTCCTAATCTGGACTTGATTTACAAGTCACTTTTGACTATTGCACCAACAAGTGTGGAGCCGGAGCAGTGCTTTTCTTCTGCTAGCCTATTTAGTACTAAAATTAGAAGCAGACTTGGCGATTCTACCCTTAACATTCTTGTATTTCTACAGAAAATAGAAAAATTCTATGTAAAGAGGTGAAATACACAAAAACTTTAAGCAAAATCCCATTTATCTGCTTTTTCGGAAAATTTCGGGGAAAATGCAAACCCTAATTGAGAGTCTTCTTCTTTGTTTTCCTACTGGTACACTTTGGGTTTGCCACATCTGATCATACGCCTCTATTCGGTCCTTTCAGCAGAGTCCTCTCTTCTTAGTCTTATTGCCTTTATGCTATCTTCATTTGCATCCTTGTAACGTCTCCTTGGTCTTCCTCTTTTCTTCCTCCCTGGCAGATACATCTCCAATATTCTCTTCCCGATGTAGTTCTTTTTCCTTCTGATCACATATCCAAACCATCTTAGTCTTGCCTCCCTTTACTTCTATCCTAATCTCCTAATATGTGCTGTACCTCTGATGTATTTATTTCTGATTTTATTCAGGCGCATGACTCCAAGTGACCACCTCAACATTCTTCATTCTGCCACTTCAAACTTAGTCTCCAGCCTAAACAAGAAGCTGGCGTACTACCGCTTTTTTTCTTCCTTTTACTTTTGGTACACCCTCTGCTTCTCTCCATCCATTACACTCTGTCTGTATGCTTTTCTTCACTTCTCTATCGCATCTCCCGTTGAACTACACTATTAATCCCAGATATTTAAAGTCTTCTGTTTCGTAACATCTGACCTTTCGATGCTTATCTTATCATCTTGTCTTAAATTAAAGACCAATTGTTCTCTAGGATCCTATTGAAAAGCTTCGTGAGCACCTCTAAACCCAAGTCACCTAGCCTAGGAATTTCTAGGCTATTGATGTAGGATATTTATCATGTCGTAAGTAGCAAGCTTTTTGTAATCTACGTTTCGAAATATACTTCTCCCATTGTCAGGCTAATGAAGTAGTTAGGCATTTCTTTTTTGTACTTTGATATTGCGGATGTGCTTCGTGGCAGGGATCGAGTTGTTTTTAGGAGTGACACCATACTATTCTTGGGATTGTTGTGTTTCTTTTGTGCTCTAGGAAATGTATGGTTTCTTTTATTTTTCTGTCCTTTAAATGTCCTTTTTCTCTTTGACCCAAGTAATGCTTTGATTCTAAAATGTAGGGGACATGGCAGTCATTACAATGTAGTCTGTAACAATAGTGTTTCACTCTTTAAGCAAAACTTGATCCTTTTGCTTTAAGAGTATCGTCGTAAGGATGGATTTTATAAAAGAAATTAACTTTTGATGTTATACTGTCAAAATATTTGTCTTAGCTGTCCACTGATGCCCCTTTTCACCTTTCTATCACTTCTCTTTCTCCTGTCAATAGCCTTCCATTTGCATCTTTGATGAGCTTTATCCTTATTCAATTCAAGACAGAATGCAGACACAATTACTTAACAGGTTCTTTTTTGTCTTCATGATCACGCCTGCTAGTATTTTGCAGTGCTTTCTGGACATCCTCAGCATGGTATCCGTTGGATAAGAGAACCATTTGAAGCTCGTTCTCTCTCTCTCTCTCTCTCTCTCTCTCTCTCTCTCTCTTTCTTTCTCTTCCTTCCTGATATCATTTTTCTTTGAATTGATGCTTCTTGTCCTTCCAAAAAAGAATAATGATAACAGTTTGAAGAGCAAAAACAGGATGATGTAATACGTTAATAAGATATTGGTTGGCGTGAGTTGGTTTTCTGATGATAGTAACAGAAATGGTGCAGTTTATTTGTGTCGTCACTAGGACACCAAGGAAGGGAGTGACCTTTCTTTTTCTTTTTTTATGGTGAAAACGATGTTTGTGAAGACTATTGGTGTGCTCAAATAAATTTCTGAAGTGATTTTCTTAATAACTGCGTAAGCATCGTCAGCGTTTGGTTTCCAGACAGTAATACCATGGTCTAATCTTGACAATGCTATGACTTCAAAACCTTTCATGAAGATTTCAGATATAAAAGGAGATGTTGGAGCTCTCATGGTTACACCCCGGAAATGTGTGTGTATGTATCATTGTTGAATACGAAAAAGATTGCGTTGGTAAAAAGTGCTTGCAGTAAATTACGAATGTCAGGAGGCGTTGGAGCAGCTCTTGATGGCAATAAATTACCCTTTTCAAATCCAGAAAGTGGTTTTTAATTAATCACTTAAAAATCTCGTTGACATTGCTAAAATACCAGCGCATTTCCTCCCTCGGTAAGTTTAAAGCATTCAAAAAAAATAATATGAGTATAGAATGAATAGTAATAGTAGAATATATTTTCATAAATAATGTATAGAAAGTGGGGAGATAGATATATTGTTCTCTTTGTGATAATACGTTACAAGATTATACAGTTAAAGGTATGTGTGTTGTTCAGAAAAAATTTTTTTAGCATGGCCCTAGGCTATGATAAGGCTCATAAATGTATTGATTTTTATGCGAATAGCAGTAATTTTGTGAGGACGTCTATTTTTTATGGACATTATCAGATAAAAAGTTGAAATAGATGTTTTGAGCAGAAAATATAATATTCAAATTTTCAATAAACATGAATCAAAAAGCTCAGATCTTTTCTGAAATTGAATAGATTATTCCACAAACCATTGAAAACAAAATACATCTGATTATTATTAATTTTATTCTAAAACAATTGTTTCAAATGTTGAACCTACCAATTGGAAACAATGCACCTAAATCTATATCCAAATAGACTTAACTTATCTATGAATAGTATTGGAAAAAAGCTTGTTATCAGTAGGGGGTAAAATGAACTCAATCACAAACCATTGGTATTCATTAATCATTAACATTTATTGATCATTGACATTGATAAGTAAAACGTAAACAATGTAGATAAAAACAAAAATATATAATAAATAAATAAAGAAAGAATAGTATAGAAATACAAAATAAAAATATAAAAATATATAAAAATATAATTATTTTTAATTAAAATTAATTAAAATTTCTTTCTTTAAAACTATTTTTATGTATAAAACATTTGAAAGTAAAAAAATTGATAGATGAAACCATGCCTAGGATTTAAAACGTGGGATATATTTTTATATTTATATATTTTTACATATTTTATATGTATATTTAAAATTGGATTGAAATGAATTTCAAAATGCATCTGCCAATATTAAAAAATCTTAAGTCTTAAATCTAAGGTATGGTTCAATCTATCGAATCGCTCTTTAACTAAACCATTATGAACTCATGTTTGGTAAAAACATTGTGGCATATCACAATTTGTTTCGAATAAATAAACCAACAATGAGCATATATTTCTCTGACAATATATTTCGGATTTTTGAATCCATCTTCAGGTCTAAAAGCAATAAAAGGAAAAGTTTAAAAACAGTTAAAAAATATACATCTGTACAAAAATTCCATCATCTATATCGCACTACATACATACATATAATAAAATCACATATGCAAAGTATCCCAGGTAATTAGATTTTAATTACCAACGATCTACTTCTGTATTCATCTTTTGTATTTAGACACGGTTTGATGTTTTCAATATAAAAAGCCTCATTATGAAGCAAACATTATGAATTCATAAATGGTTTCAAAGAAAAAATAGCACCACCTGGCAAGTGACATTTGACATGTCTCTTGACTGTGACGACAATGTAATCTTCTGTGGTGCTGCAGTCGATAATGGGAGACCTATTATAACCAGATTTGTTCTCTCGGACCAAAGATTATTTTCTACATTGACGGGTAGAAAATGTTTATTTCAAAATATCTTGAACCACACACCTGAAGTTATTTAAGAGAAAGACTCAGGATTAGTCAAAACAGTAATGCCAGCTAAGGTGTTTTTCAAGCTCACTATAGCAACACGAAAGTTCCGTCATGTCTTTTTTCTGGGCACTCGATGATTGTAAATTACATTCACAAATGCAAAAATGATGACGTTCAATACATACAATCTAGATAAGGGACAAGTAGCTCAAGACGCCCAAATCTAATAAGATTTTGGTGTTTTCTATCCCCAGGAAATACTGCGGCCAACCACAGAAATCAGTAAAACATACCGAACACTTTTAGAACATTTAAAGGATTCAGTGTTACTTGCAATAGTCCGACAATAACTTCAAAAGGGTTTCAGGACCTTTTTGGAATATTATACTTTGATCTAACCAAGAAAGAAGATGAACTTAAAAGAAGTAGCACTAATATTGAGTTACGCTATTCACTAACTAGGACACCGAACGCTCCATACTCAATCTATGCTCTCGTGTTCCACGACGATGAGCTTTTTTCAGATGTTAATAGAAAACCAGTCCTACGATCTAAAATTAACGATGTCCTTAGGTAAAAAGTTATTTTTGAAGCTAACATTGGGAAGTATTTATTAAATATTCATTGAATAAATAAATTATATGATTGCACTCATACGATGTCAGCCTAAGTAAAATCCAAAAGCTAAAAGTAGCGAAAGCAATACGCGATAAATCCGAGATCACATATCACTTGTCTACCCTTAGTTGCAGCAGTGTACTCTACTGGTATCTTTAGCTAGTTAAAAGAATTATTTCAAATGTTTCGTCACACTTATCCAAAATGAATAGTACCAAAACTGTGAAGTGATGTTTGGAATACAAAGACCGAGTTCCTTTGCCTTCAGTAGCTTACAAAGTCAGATTTCAGATTATAGGATTACTTCAGCAAAATACAAAGAGCTTTTAGAAGGAGAAGATTGTTATTAAAGAACGAGTGACAAATATTCGATTTAAAGAAAGAAAATGATTAGAATGTTGCAAACAGTGATGGATAGAATGTAGGGTAAAATATTACGAATTGTATATGGTACAGTACCAAAGGTATGATATGTGCTGAGTAGCAGACAAGAGGGAATAAACTAAAAAGTAAAGACTAAAATTAGCATTACATAGAGCAAAAATGAAATAGTGTTCCTTTTAATTTGGAACAATTAAGTCTCATTTACAATTCGTATTTTATCTTGGTCAGACTCTAGGTGCCACAAACCCCCAGGAGCACTTTTGTCCTTCTCCAACACAG
Organism: Morbakka virulenta; assembly: GCA_003991215.1. Taxonomy (NCBI): domain Eukaryota; kingdom Metazoa; phylum Cnidaria; class Cubozoa; order Carybdeida; family Carukiidae; genus Morbakka; species Morbakka virulenta. The sequence goes on along the minus strand of RDPX01000442.1, from coordinate 6,257 downwards.
ATATTTATGTCCAATTGTTACATGTTTAAACAAAGATCACTTATCTTGACATCTTCTGTATTTTTTCTTATTTTTTCTCTAAATCATAATTTTTATTTAATTAAAATATAATAATCTGGCACAGTCAAACCCTGAATTAGCATTTCCCTAAACTATGTCTGGGACATTTCTTTTCACACAATCCAGGTTTACATTAGACAATGAACCACTTGAGCCATTTATAATTTATGTTTATGTGGTAGTACAAGAAAAGGTGACCACCCCTTGTACCACTGGGATATAAATATTGTCAAAGACTTGTTTTGTTGGCAAAAGAGTATAAACAAATATCTGATGATGTAGTTTTCTTTCCCAAGCCACCAATTTACGACTCAAAATATTAGAGAGAAATCTGTTTTGCTACCATGTGTTGTGAAATTGTAAAAACTTTTTTATAACACTATCTAGGTTTCTCGCATTATGTCTTTTATTTCCCTCAAAATTTCTATAGAATTCTTAAAATATACATATTTAAAAAAGGAGGGAAAATAGTAATATGTAAAGTGGGGATACCAGAATTCTGATTCCACGGCTCTCTGATAGGACCAGTTTTAGCTAAATTACTATATTCCATAATCAGATTTCTAAAATCCCTTATAAGAGTTTATCTCAAAAACTAAATTAAAGTAATATTATATGAATGTACCCTGAGTTCCATATTTTGGTCAAGTAAAGTGAAGGAGTAAGCTTGTCTATTTTTTTCTTTAAATTAGAATGATGACATACCAGTAAAACACTAACAAAATTATTAACGAATGACTAAGAGAGTTTAAGTTATACCTAAAGGCAAACGTTTTTGACACATTGATCTCTTGCAATAGTACCATGATAATTTTATTAGTTGGAAATCTCAACTGTAAGTCCAAAGGTACATAAAAAGCAAATAAATGTCACTCAGTCCTTGTGAGACCTTGCTCTGATCCATTTTCAAATCTTACTTATATTTCTTTCCTTGAGACGTTTCTTTTTAAAGCATAAACGAAATTTTATTTCTCAAAAGTTTTATAAATGATTCGAAGACAGCAAACGCCACACCTATGGCTCAGAGTTTATATTGACCACAAGAGAAAGATTGGGTCTACATACATACCAGTTGGCTCAATATGAAAAAAATCCCTATCTTTGCTGTATTTTAGAACTTTGTCCACTTTTAACTTGGTAAACCATGCTCCCTTGAATTTTGCATTGAGAAAAAGCCTATGTAGAGTAAACACATGTACCGAATAATTGATCGAGGCTGCTGCGTGCATTGATTTTGCACATGCTTTCCTTAATAAATGTAAATGATACAAAGCGAAAATATTTAGAGATTTTATAGGAAAGTAGAAAAAGCGCGAAAAGATTTGGCTCACCCGATTATAGGATTAATCAAAATGTTTTGAATGAAAAATGAAACTCCTCTGGGGGTTTTTCACACATCTTATCGCTACTTAAATCACCATGAAAGCGATTAGAAACCATAATATGTCCTAATGATTAGAAACAATAATCGAGCTATCCTGCTGGTATTACAACAATTGCAATTTATACGTAATCTTTTTAACTAGAATACATTAATTTAAATGATCTGGGACTAACCAAATCACTTTTTTTCGGAAAGGTTGGGGAAAAATTAGCCATCCAGGAGGTCTAAACGAAATCCTTCAAGAAGGTACTCTACCAGTTCGAGGGAAACAGGAATGTCAAGACAGATTGGAAAAGTCAACTTCTCATTTACGTGTAACTGACAAAATGCTGTGCGCTGGGCATCTAGGACAGCAAACAAGAATAAGTGGTTGTCATGGTGACAGTGGTGGCCCCTATGTCTGTCAAGCACGGTCCGGAAAGTTTGTCCTACATGGTGCAGTAAGCTGGGGATCACCAAGGTAAATGTTATACCAAATTACTTTTGTGTTTCGTTTTTCTGTCGTTGAACTGGAAGAACTTACATAAAAATATTTATAAAAAAAATATGGCTCAAAAAGAAAAGAACATATAATTTGTTTGATTGGTTGAAGCTCTCATTTTACCATCTAAATGCGCTAATGTCATTTCCTTTTCTCCCACATTTTGCGTCTGGTGTCTTTGAAATGAATACTTATTTTGGTCAGTCTATGATCTAACTTTACTTTACTACTGATTCAATGTTCATGTGCTTCATTTGAGAAATGAAAGAATGAAAGTGAAGTAAGCGGAAGTGTTGTGTATCTTTCACTATATATATATATATATATATATATATATAATTTATCATTATATTATTTTATTACATTATAATATATTATATTACATTACTTTCCATACTACTACATCGTTGTGAAATAAAAATACAAATAAACTACTTTTTTTGTCTTGTTTAGATGTGACATCCAAGAAAGATTTACAGTGTTTGCAAGAATTACAGCATTTAGGGATTGGATAGACGACATGATAGAGGAAAATGAAACCAAATAATACTAAGACAAATGGAAATACTTTTCTTTTAAGGAAAAGAATTGTATATCGGATGAATAATTTCTGATAGATTATTCGTTATACAAATTTTGTTTCTTCTGTTTTGGTGTATTGCATCCTAACCTATAGATGCATTATTATTTCAGTTAATTGTCACAAAATAAAAGTAAACTGTCATATATCTTCTATCCGTAAAAACAAACAAAAAATAACATTATAAACTGTAAACCTTGAAAAAAGAATTTCAGTTTCCTTTGGCATTTGGTTTAAATTAACAATTTTAGCAGCTGCCGAACAAGAATTTCTTATTTATCTAATGGATCCATTTACATTTTTCCCTTCCCTATTCTTAAAAAGGCAACACATTAAATCAAATTAATTCATTGACTAATTTCTAAAACGCAGTATACAGCAGAACTAAATGGAAAAATAAATTATAAAGATAGATAAATTTTTGCTCAGATATCTGTGTTGAGTGTTGTCAGCAAACTAATATCTGTAGGCTACAGGTACTATGATCAAAATAATTGACATTTACTATCCAAAGTATGTGAGTGGGTGGTTTACCACTATTAATATCACATATCACTGCTTCCTTTAAGTTTCTTTCACGTTCCTCTAATAGAAGGAGTTTTTAACAATGAGTTTCAGTCGATATTAAATTTCTTCATATCACTTTTTATCTGGTCAGTGCATCTTAGCTTGGGGTGTTCAACTTTTCTTTTCCTCATCTCTGATTCATTAAATAATGACATTTTGGAATAAGTTTATCATCTATTCAATCTATGTGACATAGATATTTCCTCTGCGTTATTTCTTTTATGACTTTGCGAAAACAAAAAAAATTATAACCCTATCTGTCGTTATATGGTGTCCTGAGAAATTGTCAGGAGAAATAGTAAAAATGAAGAAAATATGTCTGAGAAATAGTTATCCTAACCATGTTTTAGGGAAAGTAATTCGATATAAAATATCTAGTTCCAAAAATCCTAATAAACATGGCCCCAAATGTCCCCTATTTACCTCAAACTATCCTGGATAGGACTAGGTTTCTACTAAATTTGAAAATGAAATAACCAGATCAGTTTCTGCATGTTATTGTGCCACTGCACTTAAAGTTACTTTTATCCTGCAAAATTTACTTCCTTTATCTTCAAAGAACGTCTTGCCTGTCACAAATTGAAATATGGTTGTATGTGAGTTTGGTGTCAGTGTGATGCCAGGTACCTATACCGTACGACTTTAAGGCTGAAAATTAAACAAAACGTCTTAGAATATTAAATTAAGTGTTTTATTCCTTTGATTATAGTTTATATATAAAAAAAATATATATATATATAAATGTATATCTTCTATTTTTATTGAATAAAACATAGTGTGGTATTTTCTTTCGTAAACTGATTTTTAATTATTTTATATATATTTACGTAATTATCAATATACTCATGAATGTATCTATAACCAAAAAATAAACCACAATCAGTACAAACACATCCATTATCATAAATTATATTCTTATTATTACAACTAAAACAATATTTTTTGGAATTTTTTATATTATTACCTTCACATCCAATTGCTTTTTTATTACAAAAATATAAGTTATTATATTAGCATTTATTGAACGTTGGTTTCATCATTCGAATGTTGGTTTCATTATTTAATCAGTGAGGAATTCTGTAAATTTTTCTCATCAACTTGAGAGACTCTATTTGAAGATACGAGAGCCAACGTTTTAACAATGCCCCACCCTTCTGGTTCCAATACGTTTCAGAACAAGATGTTTTAAAGTGTCTCAAAAAACTAAAACGAAAATGTGCAACTGGACTTGACAATCTGCCGACATGCTATCTGAGACTCTGCTCATGTGATTGCTAAAACTTTAGCATATGTAATTAACTCCTCCCTACGAACAGGAATGTTTCCAAATGACCTAAAACTAGCACGTGTAGCACCAATCTTCACGTCAGGAGCATCTGACAGTTTCGATAATTATCGACCAATCAGCATCCTCCCTGTGCTATCCAAAATCTTCGAAAGGTGTGTCCACAAGCAACTCATGGACCATCTTGAGGAGAACAATTTATTATCAGATAGACAATTCGGTTTCCGCCATCATCGTTCAACTGAGCACGCAACCGGATTTTTTACTGATGAGATCCGACGAGCAATGGATAAGGGACAGTTTACTGGTGCAGTATTTATTAATCTTAGTAAAGCGTTCGATACGATTAACCACGGATCAATCATTAATAAACTTGCATCATATGGTATCTCAGGAATCGAACGTGAATGGCTGACCAGTTACCTCTTTGCGAGAAATCAGCAGGTTTCCTATCAAAATGCAACATCAAAACCCTACTGAATCTTCTATGGCGTACCACAAGAATCGATACTGGTTCCCCTGCTGTTTTTACTACACTTTAACGATGCCGTCCAAACCCTGTCATCTTGCAGTATGTTAATGTACGCCGACGATACAGTGATATATTTTGCTGATAAAGATAAAAGTCTCGTTGTGAAACACCTTCAAAAAGACTTAATGCGCTGTGAGATTGGTTAAGAGAGAACGAACTTTTTATCAACTGTAAAAAGGTGAAGACGGAAGCAATGATTTTTGGGACAAGTCAATGAATGAAAATGTTGGACGATGACACCTTACATGTACAACATAACTTCACACCTATTGCTACCACTGAATCATATAAGTACTTTGGACTTACTTTAACTACTTCACTTAGTATGACATAATATGAAAAATGAGAAACTTTATGGATTCCAAAACTACGAAAACCATCTACCACTTCTCTTATCGTCCCTATTCTTACACACTGTTCCTTGTCATTACATGGTTCCACTCCTCCATACATCAAAAACCGAATCTCACAACTTGAAACACGGGCGCAGGTGATAATTGGAAATGGCGAGAAGATACCTGAAATCGGATCAACCAACGAGAAGAAGTTATGTACATTTGTCCACAAGTGTCTTTATTCTGATGAAGTGTTTGGTGAATTCAGCGAATACTATAAATGGAGCCAAACTGGCATTAACACCAGAAATAATGGAAATATTCTTGAAATAACGAAAATAAAACTAGAAATAGCGAGAAAATCTTTATACTATCAGGGAGCAATTGTTTTCAATGAGCTCCCCGTCAATATAAGAAAAGAGAATGATTTTAGAATCTTTAAACAAGATTTAGGCAGAACATAATATTAGCCGACCAGGAAGTTTCAGAGATATCCTAGAATACGTCCCACAATTGCCTGGGGCTTTCTTAACACTTAATTCTACGTGAGGCGGTTTTAGCCTTTATTAATTAATGTCGCTTTGCATCCCTATTTCTGGAAGTGAGCTTTAAACAGCATATCTTAGTTTCTTCCGCCAATCGAAGCTCTTTTAGTTTTTGTTTTTTTTAGCGATTTTTAACTAATAAATAACTGTATTTTTAGCAGGATATCTGTGATATCAGTATATATATGTACATACACTTAGTGTATATATGATATGACTGTAGATACATCCTGTAAAAAAATTCGTATATAGTAATAATAATAATAATATAATAATAATATATACAATAAAATCCGTACAATCTGGAACAAACTATTCCATCGTTACGATGAACTAACAATCTTATAGGACGATCAAGGCGATCTCGTCGATCACTACAAAATTCAGTGAGTGCTCATGAGACCGATCTTTTCTGTAAGCCTACTTAATCTTCCAAATGCGTCTTATTTATAGTTAATTTACAACAATAGAGAAGAAACTAAACGCAA
>RDPX01000441.1:450567-478698 GCA_003991215.1 Morbakka virulenta | reverse complement strand
CAGGACCTAAAGGATGCGTCGATAATTTATCTGTATAAGCCGAAAGGGAACAGAACTCAGTGTGACAATCATCGGGGTATATCTGTATTATCAATTTCAGGGAAGATTTTAGCGAGAGTCATCTTGAATCGTCTTACATCCCACGTCATCGATAAGGTATACCCAGAATCACAATGTGGTTTTCGCAGCGGACGTGGCACAGCTTATATGGTCTTTGCCTTCAGACAACTTCAAGAGAAATGTTTGGAGCAAAACAAACCTCTCTACACAGTTTTTGTGGATATTACCAAGGCATTTGATATGGTTAGCAGATAAGGCCTGTAGAAAATCCTCCATAAGATTGGCTGTCCACCAAAGCTTATTGCTATCATTAGGTCATTTCACGAGGGCATGAAAGGTCGACTGTTTGATAACGGAACCTTTCGGGAACCATTCGACATATCTAATGGCTCTAAACAAGGATGCGTCCTAGCTCCCACTCTCTTTGGGATAATCTTTGCCATCATGCTCCAGTACGCATTTCGCAATTTGGACCTTCGAATTTACCTCCAAGTAAGGTGCGATGGTGGAATCTTCAACATCAGGCGTTTTTTATGCTCGCACAACGCTGGCTGAAATCCTCGTCAGAGACCTGTTGTTTGTAGATGACTGCGCACTCTCTGCTTACAGTTTAGAAGATATCCAAACAATAGTAGACAGGTTTGCAGATGCTGCGAACAAGTTTGGTCTCACAGTAAGCCTGAAGTCTTAGCGACGGGAGACTCCATCAGGTTGACTTTAGTATGTCCACTGACTGCTTTACCACCAAAATCACTCGGTTCAACAACGATATGATCATTGGTTGCTCCAGGTATCACTAAGCAAGCCGATGAAGAAAAACAAACGAGTTTATCGAAGCCACTATTATCGAGGTCAAATAACCCGTCTCTAAGCCAACACGAACCATTTAGTAAACTCAGTTAATAAACAATGAAAATGTTAACAATGTTGCTACTACTAGCTGATACATTAACATTGATATCACTAATCATTCGCTGACTACCATTGGGTTCAAGAAAATACCGACTATTATTTTTGTCGGCTTTATCAAGTAATACAGATTAATTAGCTGAAGCTTAATTAGAATGATTTTCCTAATATGATTGATTGTACAGCTTACTTATTTTTCTTGTTGCAGCATTACAAATAACCTCTGAAGATAATCCTCTATCTATTCTATAAATCGATGTTCCATATCGCATGAAGTATTCCAAAAGTAATATCTCACAGAGTTTTTCATAGAATTGTGATCTTAAGTGAGCACAAGATATAGTTGAGCTATCAAAAGTTGGAAGGTTTTCGATTCCAAAAAGGTGGTTTTGATTCATGTTAATACCACCAGTCTTTCTTGGAGATAAAAAACGCCAGTACCTAATTCGATTTGGGGATCTTGGATTCTTTGTCCTTCGGCTAGATTGTATGTATTGAACGTTATCATATTTTGCGTTTGTGAATTAAATCTACTTCCACTGAGTGGCCAGCTGAAAACATGACGGGGTTATCATATTGCTCTTGTAATCTTGAAAACACCAGTGACTACTACTTTGACTAATCTCAAGGCTTCCTCTCAACTAAGTCCAGTATTTAGAGTATTTAGTATTTATTTTAGTATATATTTTAGTATTTATTTTAGTATTTATTTTAGTATTTATTTTAGTATTTATTTTAGTATTTATTTTAGTATTTATTTTAGTATTTATTTTAGTATTTATTTTAGTATTTATTTTAGTATTTATTTTAGTATTTATTTTAGTATTTATTTTAGTATTTATTTTAGTATTTATTTTAGTATTTATTTTAGTATTTATTTTAGTATTTATTTTAGTATTTATTTTAGTATTTATTTTAGAATTTATTTTAGTATTTACTTTAGTATTTATTTTAGTATTTATTTTAGTATTTATTGTATTTAAAGATATTTGGAAAGAACCATAGTCTGACAGTCAATGTTGAAAATAATCTTCGGGACCCATAAGACAAATTTCGTAATAATTTATATCCCAGTAGCGGCTGCAGTACATCTAAAGTCACTTTTCCAGGTGGGGCTATTTTAACTTTGAAACTATTCATGGATCCATAACGTTTTAGTGGAAGAACGATGCTATTTACATACCTGATTCAAGCAGTCTCTTTCTTGCTGAAAAACCCTCGTTGTAAGTTGCATGCCTATTGGTAAAATTCTCTTCTGCCGTGGTTGTGAATTCTACTGAATTTAAGGCTGTGCTTGTATCAACATAATGGAGCAAACTTTGACTACCAGTAGCGCTGTGAGATTTCGAGAATTCTGTAAAATTTTAAACCTTTGATTGACATTTGATGTATCAAATACGTTTAACCATATAAAATCAATTTTCAGCTGGGAAATTATCAAATGTCCCCACTTGACGATAGCGGCTTCATCACCTATAGCATAACCAGTACCATCCATTTTTGTAAATAAAAAATTCGATTCCTAAGAAGCCTTTCCATTTGTCAATCCCTTTGGTTTCATTGTTGTTATCAGCAATAAATCAAGGCCCGGTGTTATGATATCATATTGAGATGCCATACTATCGATGACCCAATAACCTTGAACTCGATCATCATCTATTCATTCACTGGCATCTATATCATAGTAAAATTTTTCGCCAGTCTTTAGATCTCGTGATCGTCTTGTTATTTCATAATAATACCTAAGTATATGATTTTACTCTAGTAGTAAGAAAGTCTTGTTGACGGGATATTGTTAAGTTCAACGGGGAGTCAGTCGTATAAATCCTTTGTTTTTTTATTACAGTTGTGTTAACTTTATTAACTAAAAGTCTTTCTCTCTCGACGTGAAACGGATATGATAGTTGCAACCCTTGAACTGAAAACCGACAGAGAACATCACATCCGGATACAAAGTTGCCATGAACGTAAACATTATCAACGCTTCCAGTGATAACAGGACTTAGTGGCCCATATATACAGGAAATGACATTTCCTAACGAGTGAGTAAAATCACGAAACAGGCTTGTCGAAATGGATAGTGTAGTTTTTTTATTCTTTCCAACTTATTATATCTTTTATACATATATATATATATATATTGTTTATATTTAAAATATTAGCTTTGTTGACTCCTGTCCAACCCAAAAGTCCCTCCTGTAAGGTCTAATTGGTAACCAGTTTCATGAGTAATTGGTATACGAAGTAAGGAGGGTACAAAAACAGGACGGACTCCAGTATTGGAATGGTCGTTTGCTCTTAATTGTCGCTGAATGAAAGAGTCAAGATGAGTATAACTATAATTTCCATCTCGAAATGTCACAGATATCCACACAAAGCGTCGGTAATGTGGATAAAGAGAGAGATATCCATCTATATTATCATCTTAAATTAAATGTTTTCAAACTTTATGGTAAAATATTTTATAAACCTTATTTCTCAGTCGTAAATTATTGTTTCCTGCAGCTCTAGTCTGTGTCAACAAAGTAAGACGTTTCATTCAATCTTCGTGGCTGCTATAATAAATTATACCGCCCTCAAATTCTATCTAAGCAGAAGATCTATGCTTAGAAATGTTAAATAGCAAATTTTTAATTATTGAATATCTGGACAGTTCTTTTAGAATACCGTTTTTAAGAATTAAGCCGTTTTGTTAACAGTTCTACAATGGATTTATCTCTTTTGTCTTCATAAACAAATTTTCCACCTTAATGAGCAATAGATTAGGGAAGAACAATGTGGCTTCAAACCAGAAAAAGGCACAAATAATCAAATCCTCAAACTAAAAATGGTTTTTGAGAAGAATAGGGAACGGGACAAAGAGTTATATTTGTGCTTCACCGATTAGTCTAAGACTTTTGACAGTTGAAATCCATGTATGATCAACAGAGTGCTACTGTAAGAACAACTTATGGATCAAGGGAATGGTTTGAAATCCAACAAGGTGTCAGACAAGGCTGTACCCTGTTACCTCATTTTTTAAATATTCACCCTGAGTCAATCATGACGAAAACACTACCGGGATTTAAAGGAGGAATAGGTGTCGCTGGACACAAAGTGTCGAACCTAGGATACGCAGACGACTCCCATATCACCATCAACAGTGAAACAGTCGAAAATGCCAACATGTTTATGTACCTGGTGGTTACATTCGTGAACAAATATGATGATTGCAAGGAAATCAAGAAAAGAATAGTAGTTGAAAAAATATAGAGCTTAAGACGAATAAAAGACTCCTAACTTCTCTTGTGTTCTCCATAGTAACGTATGGGTTATAATGTTTGGTCCTAAGGGCATCAGACACAAGTGCGGCTGGAAAGCTTTGAACTGTAGTGTTATCGTAGAATTCTTCGCATTAGTTGGACAGAAAAGGTAACTAATGAGTCGGTATTGCAAAAGATTAACTGCGAAGATTGTTTGCTAAACACAATGCAAGCAGGCCAGCTATCATTTATAGGTCACACCTTGAAGCATGACAGTCTAGAAAAAACTCTTCTTACGGGCATGGTTATTGCAAAGAGAGAAAAAGGCAGACGGCAGAGGCAGAGGCAGAGACAAGCCAAAACTAGACAGAGATAATATCAAAGGTCTTGGTGGATTGACAATGGTAGAAGCAACGAGAGCTGCCGAAGATCAGAACATCTGGAGAGAGCAGGCGAAGAGGGCCACGGCTGCTCGAAATCGAGGTATCCGTTCTTGATGATGATGACATTCAATGGCCATTTCATTCATTAATCGTGAAACATTTAACATTAATCGATTTTATAAGGATTTCTACGGGATTGATAATACATCAGAACACCTTTATCAATCTTTTATTGGTTCTCGTCTATTTTATCTATATTATCTTGCTTCAATTTGCTTAAATGTTTGCTCAGTGCTTCTTATTCTTTTTGTGCAATATTACTTTACAATATTTCTTCTTTTTACCACTCAGATGGTATATCTTTGAGCGAATCTCTTTATGTCTTTATAATTTTCTTTTCATTATTAGTAAATAATTTATCTTTACCAATATTTTGCTCATAATTAATTACATTTAAGGGTGCATCCGATAACCACTTTTCAACTCCACCAGTAGAACCATGTTTAGACATGATATTACTTAATACATCAAACTTGCAAAAGATGCTCACGAGATAAAGCACCAAACGTTCTATTTTGAGTAACTACTGTTATATTATCTGGAACATTTTTAGCGTTTTGTATATTTATTGGAGAATTTTGAGATTTAGAAAGGGAGTAACAAGTTTGAACCAGTTGTTTGATTTTAGTAATTAGAATCGCTTTTCGGCCTTTTGGCTAAGATCAAGTGCAGAGCTCTGAGGAGCCGTGGCTTAATGGTTAGTACAACTGCACAGTAACCAAGAGTTCCGGGTTCGATTTCCCGAGCTGTCGAGGAGAATTTGGAAATTTACAAAGAAAAAAAGCCATTGGTTGGCGTCAGGAAGGGAATCCGACCCATCCAGAAATTCCTCACTGCCAAATCAAAGGTCCCTCTAAGGGGCACTGTCTGAGTGTAGAGCTCTGGTCTCTTCTTGGTCGGGGCTTTGGCAATAGGGCCCAACCATGCAGGTCAGGGGTCTCGAGATGCTTGAATCTTGGTTGAAGACCAACCCAAGAGGAAGGGTCTCCCTACAGAGAGTTGTGGAAGGGTGATCCGTATTTCTTGCATTTTATGGTGTCTCGCGTGCTTTCTGTCCCACTTTTTCTTGACCTGTTGCTTCCTTTCGGGGCTTTCATAGATGTGAATCTGTGAAAGACAAACATGGGCCCACTGTTTACCAAGTGTTCCATCAATGAAAGAACCAGTAACGAGAATTTAATGTGGAAATTGAAGAAGAATTGTTAAAGTGTACGACTTTACGTTTAGGAGATGAAACATTACTTTTAACGTCAAGTCAATGCTTCTTCACTTAATCGAGCCACTTGGCAACATATAGAAAGAGAAAGTGGTTATGATTGGTGACATTACGTCAGCTAAGAAGATCATATTCTAAAGAATGTGTTTTTTAAAACACTTTACTGGACACTTATTCACGAAGAACTCACTCATTTGATTATACACAAGAACGACACTTTTAAAGAAATAGATTATAGACTGTCACATTTGCAAGTTAAATGTTTTTCAGACGAACAAGAGCAGTATTGCTTGAAGAAATACACCAGACTATCAAATAAACTAATAAATTATTTAAGATACTTCTACATAATTTATAAATGAGAACATATTTGAAACAGAAAGAATACTAAAAAGTCACGCAAAGAGAAACCAGCAGTGCAGAGACACTTATTAACGATGCAATCGAGTTACGTAATGAATCGAAGAGTATGGAAAAAATGAAATACACTCTGGCATTTTATTGGTATGCAGAGAAAGTATGGAGGAACATTTGGAGAACTATAAGAAACAGTTAAACAAATTTAGTGGTACTTTGGAATCTCAAGATGAAGAAAACGACAAACTTATAGAATTTAGTATAAATTTTGGCATAACAACACGTACAAGATAGCCTTAGGCGACTGAGGAATACTAAAGTCTAATTTGTAAGAACGAACGTTTCAGTTTCCTAGAGTTTGTAACTAAAAAGATTAACAATATATTTTTCAGATAAGTTTTTGCAAACCAATTTGATAGAAAAATAAGCATTGTGCTGTAAAAGATATTAATAAAAGAAGAACGTTTGCCCAATTTAAGGCTTTACATACTCCATTTCTAAAGCACAAACCAAAATCAGAGAAAGAAAAGAGTACTTAAGGTAATAATCAATTCTATTCCACATTTATTATGTATGTTTCAATAAATTTCACATCAAGAGAGAACATTTTTTAGCAATGCTATAACTATCGTCTAATACTTTCATTGTTCTTAAATGACCTGATGGAAAAAAACCAGTGGGATATTAGACAAAGATGATAACGTGGGCAAAATAAACGACATCATGAAAAATAAAGCAAAATTGAAGTGCCTTTATGAAAAATGTGACATAACTGCTCAGAATCAGATAAAATTGAAACTTATTTTTTAATCTAAAAAAAAAGAAGAGAGAACCAACTATTACCAAACATTTAGGGAAAAAATACAATGTCCATGCCGCAGCAACTTAGAATGTCTGATAAGGTTGGAATTTAAAAAAGACAGCGCTCTATCCTAGTTTGTCAATGATTGGCTGCAATATATACCAATTAGCAAAACACCTTGCATTTGTCTTTTAACCAGTATTTGAAAAATACTCTATATTATACTTTATACTCTTTATACGTTATACTCTTTCTACTTTATAATCCTTCTACTTTATACTCTTTATACTTTATACTATTTATACTTTATACTCTTTATACTTTATACTCATTATACTTTATACTTTTTATACTTTATACTCTTCATACGTTATACTCTTTATACTTTATACTCCTTATACTTTATACTATTTATACTTTCTACTCTTTATACTTTATACTCTTTATACTTTATACTATTTTTACTTTATACTATTTATAATTTACACTCTTTATAATTTGTACTCTTTATACGTTATACTCTTTATACTTTATACTCTTTATACTTTATACTCTTTATACTTTATACTCTTTATACTTTATACTCTTTATACTTTATACTCTTTATACTTTATACTCTTTATACTTTATACTCTTTATACTTTATACTCTTTATACTTTATACTCTTTATACTTTATACTCTTTATACTTTATACTCTTTATACTTTATACTCTTTATACTTTATACTCTTTATACTTTATACTCTTTATACTTTATACTCTTTATACTTTATACTCTTTATACTTTATACTCTTTATACTTTATACTCTTTATACTTTATACTCTTTATACTTTATACTCTTTATACTTTATACTCTTTATACTTTATACTCTTTATACTTTATACTCTTTATACTTTATACTCTTTATACTTTATACTCTTTATACTTTATACTCTTTATACTTTATACTCTTTATACTTTATACTCTTTATACTTTATACTCTTTATACTTTATACTCTTTATACTTTATACTCTTTATACTTTATACTCTTTATACTTTATACTCTTTATACTTTATACTCTTTATACTTTATACTCTTTATACTTTATACTCTTTATACTTTATACTCTTTATACTTTATACTCTTTATACTTTATACTCTTTATACTTTATACTCTTTATACTTTATACTCTTTATACTTTATACTCTTTATACTTTATACTCTTTATACTTTATACTCTTTATACTTTATACTCTTTATACTTTATACTCTTTATACTTTATACTCTTTATACTTTATACTCTTTATACTTTATACTCTTTATACTTTATACTCTTTATACTTTATACTCTTTATACTTTATACTCTTTATACTTTATACTCTTTATACTTTATACTCTTTATACTTTATACTCTTTATACTTTATACTCTTTATACTTTATACTCTTTATACTTTATACTCTTTATACTTTATACTCTTTATACTTTATACTCTTTATACTTTATACTCTTTATACTTTATACTCTTTATACTTTATACTCTTTATACTTTATACTCTTTATACTTTATACTCTTTATACTTTATACTCTTTATACTTTATACTCTTTATACTTTATACTCTTTATACTTTATACTCTTTATACTTTATACTCTTTATACTTTATACTCTTTATACTTTATACTCTTTATACTTTATACTCTTTATACTTTATACTCTTTATACTTTATACTCTTTATACTTTATACTCTTTATACTTTATACTCTTTATACTTTATACTCTTTATACTTTATACTCTTTATACTTTATACTCTTTATACTTTATACTCTTTATACTTTATCCTTTTTATACTTTATACTATTTATACTTTATACTCTATTAAATACAAAACTGTTTGGTAAATAATAAAAACTAAATAAAATAATAAAGAATAAAAGCCTGAGTTTGACCTATTTAGCCATAGGGCCCTCTACTGGTCAAGGTTTTGCTCCTGTCTTCAGAGGCTATTTCAAAAACAATCATTGTGGTGTGCACAAAATCTAAATGTTCTTATTTATTGAATTGTCGCCGAGAGCACTTTTGCTATATATTCAAAAATCAATGAAATAATATAAGTGTCATTACTATCTTTATTCTTCATTCATCGACAGTGTTTGGTACTGAGAAAGAACAGGATGTTTGATGCAGGATATTTATCAGGTCGTCTTGATAGTCCACATTTGTCTCCTTTGTCCATTAGTATTCGTATCTCGTCTTCTCTGATGTTCTCAATCTATCAGTTGACTGCTTCCATTTTATTGAAAATGATGCGTTTCATACCTTTTCACTGCGTCACAAAATTCATCAAGTTTTCTTTCAATTTCTTCATCGTCATCGCCAAAAAGAACCTTCGTTATACCAAAATTATATTCACAAGCTGATGATAAGTACGCTAATAGGAGTAAATAGAACAAATAATCGAAGATCAACATATTTATAGGGAAGTAAATAACAGGGTTGACCAACATTTCTGATCCTGAATATATGAAGGGTTTCAATAAAATAATAAGAAGAAAGGATTGTACCTGTTTCAAGTTTACTTACAAAGTTTTGAGATGTTTAGGAAGTTTGTGATGTGGTTTCTTAGGCACATTTTTCAAAATAAAATTTCTCACGCGAGCAATCATATAGGATTTAAAAACATAAATCCATTTTTTAATTAATTAATTAATTTTCTAATTAATTATTCTATATATAAATCAAAGTAATGATTTTTGAACTGCCCATGAGTGAAAACTATATCTAGCTTTCTGTGATTAGCAAAACTGTCTATACAGTCAAAAACATATCAGTTACGACAGTATACGTCCTTATGACATACGCCCTGACTTGCGTGGTATAGGTCATGAAGGGAATATACTCTATAGCTAAACGCAACTTAACAAATGCTTAAAGTATCAGCATAAAAGAGGAAAAGGGCGATAAACCTACTGAATCAATTTGCAGGAAAGATATAAGATATGATGATATAAAAAATCCTATATTTATGCAATAAGAGCGCTCCGTGTAATACTTCTTAAATATAAATCTTGGCAGTTGACATCAGAAATATATTCCATTTAATATTTCATCGTTATCAATCGAAAGATTCTTATTTACAAACACAACCTGAAAACCTCGACTGAAAAATCTACTCAATATCCAAAGGACGCTATAGAGGTGTTATTAATTACACATTACCAGGAAACAAAACAATAGAGAAATGATAATACAAAAGGAAAATTAACTAACAAGAAAACAATGGATACCAGGGAGAGGGAAAAGGATCACCAAACAATTGAAAGCGATACATGAGGTAAAAGGATGAATCGCTACAAAGAGACTAATATTCATCATTTGACTACAACTGCCCATGTATCTTCTATTTGGTAACAGAACATAGTTGACTGAGATTGGAATATTTCAATGTATTTTCATGCAGTATCCTGGAAAAGCCATGTTTGTTTGAGAGACAAAATAAAGATAAGAAATATTTTTTGCAGATCTTAATTATTATGAGTTAGGACAGTACTTCTTGAACAGTTAGCAATTAACTTATAATCCATGCTTAACTTACCATCCTCTCTTACATTCAAGACCAGGTATTCTGTTTTCCCTCTGCTTACTTTTATTCCCCCTTTTCTCCAGGGCATCTCTCATTTCCTGTCTTACTGCACAACACAATACCAGCCTTAATAATAATAACAACAACAATAATAATGATAATATTAGTAATAATAATAATTAGCAAAAATTTCAAGAGATGGACTGACATGATAAATATTGAGTTAGACATTGGTATAATACAAAAGACAGCCTTATTAGGAACAGCTAGGATTCTTAGAAAAGTCTTAGAAATGTAAGGAGAAGGAAACCTCTTGGCCTTTGGCTGCTAGTTGTGGCTAGCCCAAGAGGAATAAAGCGGCATTAAGAACAGCCTGTGCAAATGCTACAAACTAAGATAATAATAATAATAATAATAATAATAATAATAATAATAATAATAATAATATAATAATAATAATTGTTGTAATAACAGTAATAACGATAGTAATTTTATACTTGCTTATTCTTCAAATTAAGAATAAAAACTGTAGTAGTATTTGTACCTTCTTCTCTTTTATTGTTTAACTCGGAGGACATCCCAACAAGAGATGTTTGTATGAGTTGTTATCAAGTCAAAAAGCCGGAATTTTCCCATTGTTTTGTTACAGAATATGTAGCTTTTCGTTATATGGTCGTATTAGTACTATTTTCTAGCCTGTTGTTCTGTTTGAAAAAGGGAGATATTTTGTGGGGGTTGACGAATGGAATTTTACCTTTGGTTAATGAATTTATTATCGACGTATTTCTACATAAATTTTATTATCAGACTTCGCGTGAAGTTTTTAAATAAGTAACATTCATCAGAAGAAGGTATGTGCTTTAATGCCTTACGAATTGAAGTGAACTAATCATATTAAACATTTGTTCTGCTGTTAATTTACAAACCTCGCGATTATTACAATGGATGGGGTATAAAAACTTCTTTTCATAGGTCCTAGGGTTTTCAACTGATTTGTAAATTTGTTGGTGTGCTAAATCCAAAAACACTATCTGTTTTATTTGTTCTGGTCAAGCTTTGGAAATATGATTAGTGCATGTTTTGATCCTTGAATAGTACTCAGTTGAAAAAAAACAGGGTTGTAGCTGGCCCAATCTTTGATTTTATATAGAAAACGAAACTGGAGCAGCCTCAATCTGAAACCAAAAGTGCATCGGTCTTTAACCTTAGGAAAACTGAAACTGAAACTTTTTCTGTTTACACCTGGATGGTCATTTATTGTTTAGCAGAGTTGAACTCCATTCAACGTGACTTGAAATCGCGTGAAACAGATATAGTGTTTCTATTTAGTATTTCAAATTAAGAGAGAATGGATCGCAAATATACAAATCATCCTGACTTATATATGTGGTAATGTGATTCCTCCTGGTCGTCTTGCAAAAATTACTGATTTTGTGAAAAAAGCATATCATGCCTACTTTGGAGTTAAGCTTGGAGACTAGGACAAGCCATTTGCGCTCCATGTTAGCTGCAAAACATGTGTTGAGAAATTGCGTGATTGAAGAAATAACAAAAGTAAACGTATGCCATTCGTTGTTCCTATGGTGTGGAGAGGGGATAAAGGTCACGTGACAGACTGCTACTTCTGCATGACTAATCTTCAACGAATCAATCGCCAGAACAAGCATTGTGTTCAGTATCCTGAAGTTCCGTCTGCCACAAGACCAGTCCCTCATGGTTCAGACTTACCTGTTCCTGAGCCAAAAGTTGCAATGGAATCTAGTTCTGAATCGGAAACTGATAACACAAGAATGACAGTACAGAGAGCGAAGAATACGTGACGAAATTGTTCCTTTTATTCCTCGATTTGAATTTATCACGAAAGTATGTGAAACAGGTTACCTCACAGACACTTGAGAAATCTTTTGCTTGGTTTCAAAGAAACCAGGAAATAGATGTCCACACTGAAAGTGTGGAACATGCCCGAGTGAGCAAGCGAGCATCATCGAAAAGATAAATGTGCTGTAATGTAATGTTAAGCATTCTCACACTTAATTTAGCGTCATCACGCCATTTAGAAAGAAAAGAATCATCTGGTCTCTCACAGACTTAAAGTGTCGTAATAGATTTCATATTTGATTTTGCAATACATGACGTAATGGTCGGAATCACTGAAGAAAAGCTGAAAGACTTACTTTCATAGATTTGTGACATGGTTGTTGTGTTGAGGTCTTCTGGAAAGTTTAAAACCTTTTGATTTGGAAAGCAAAACGTCTCCTTGTCGCACTAAAACTCCGTCGTTCAAAACAGAAGGAAAGCGGCAGGAAAATCACGCTTTCTTGAAAATTACCAGATGGGTTCGGTATTAAACGAAAAATTATTTTGAAAAAACGTTACTTTCACTACGGACGCTTGGCAAAAATCACTAAATAAACTGTTTTCATACTAAAGCACAATTTTGTTCAGAAGGGTGATATTTCATAACAAAATTTTATTTCTTGACCAGTCAGACAACTACCAGTATCTTTTTAGAACTTCGTGAAGGTGGAAATTTTAGGGCCTAACTGTACAATGCATTAGCAAATTTTGACTGCTGGAAGGATAATAATGATAATAATAGACAGTTTATAATATATGGACAGAAGAACTAGGAAATTAATAACAATGAATAAAGAAATTCACCCTAGGAATGATGTAGCAAGAATTTATGTTAGTAGTAAAAATGGTGGCAGGGGGTTGAAAAGCTGCGAGAATTGTGCCAAATCTGAGAGGAACAATTTACCCTTGGATATTAAGCATATCATAGGTAACATCACGTCAAAAATAAGAGATCTTGGCACCATAAATACAGCAGGAGCAGGAGTACTAAATTCATATATAATTATGAAATAAACGGTAACTGGAAAAAACAAAGAAAGAAATAGAAAATTCAGGGGCAATTCACTGGGAATTCAAATGGAATTGATTGAAAGAGAGATGGTCATGGTTAAGGAAAGGAGACCTGAAAGGGTACATGGAAACATTAGTGTGTAGTGCACAGGAACAGTCTCTGTGGACTAATTATGCAAAACACTATATTGACAAAGAAGTGTTACTTCATCATGCAGAATGTGTGGTGACAAGGGAGAAACAATTAGCCATCTGGTGGGAGAGTGTGCCAAGCCTGCACAAAGAGAATATAGAAAGTGAGAGAACAATGTAGCAAATTATAGTTATTGGTTGATAGTGGAAAAGTTTGGATTTGAAAGAGCCACAGAAGGGTATGAACAGAAGACAGATGGAGTTAGAGAGGACCAAAGCTTTAAGGGTGAGATTTTATGGTTCAGTGTGATACGATTATTCATACAATAAGGCCGGACATGATATGCTGGACAAGAAACAGAAGGAAATAAAGATACATAATACTGCAATTTTGGATGCTTGTAGGATTATGGACAAAAAAACAAGAAAAAATGAAGAAGTATGAACAATTAAAGGAACAAATTGGAAAGCTGTGGAGTGGGAAGAAGTGTAAAAATATAAAGAAGGTTACAGTAATTCCTGTAGTGATTGGTGCATCAGGATGGATATTACATTGCTTCGTACGTTACACGGAAAAGTTTGGAACTGATGTAAAGTTAAAAGTTGTATAAGAGACAGCAGTCTTAGGAACAGCATTGATTTTTAGAAAGACATTATCTGTGGAAGACACGATGTATGATAGGTTGGATACTCTATCAGCTTGTTGTTGACTATTTCTTCCTTACTTACCCAGAGCAATTAAGAGCTTTATGTCTGGGAATAAATAAATTATATAGTATAAACATTTGGATTATATAATAATAATGATGATGAATGAAAAATTGTTATTTTGTATTCAAATACGTACGGTTCCAAACCACACTAGTCAAGGTAGTTTGCGTTGGCTTGCCCACCTTTAGACTTTTCATAAATTTAATCAAATTATTAAAATAATGATAGATCAGGAAATTTTTATGATTGATTTTTACTATAGAGTATGTAGTAAAAAGCAATCATATATGTATGCACAAAAAGTTCTCTTTGTCTTAATTTCTGTGCTGACAGCTCAGTTAACATAAAAATATATATGCAGCTTTTTTACTTTGTTTTTGTGAGTCGTCTACGACTTCTACAGGCATGGATAATCATCTGTCCCATTTGACAAGACTACAAATAGACAGTAGAGGGAGCGACAGCAACTTTTGGGAATGTAAAAATAGAAAAAGAAATCGAAGAAACTAAGGAGCAGCCAATTAGTACTTACAGAACTGACTAAAAGATATACGGATGGTTAAAAGAAAAAGGAAAAAAATCAGGAGAATTTACTCATTGTAGAATCAGGATGACATCCATATCGGAAAAGAAATAGTCCAACAAACGAAAAGCAGAAAGAAAATAGAACAAAATAGAACATTTTAAATGATTAGAAAGGCTCTTTGATTTTTTTTCACTGGAGCCAACATAACTGTAATATTAACAGCCACTAAATAGTTTTAAGAAATATATAGATATATATGTACATACAAACTGCCATACTTAAAAGCATATGTACAACACACATACATACATCTTAATTGCTCCATCTTCACAGATGATCGCCATCTTTTACGTCAACCACCAAGTTTTCATCCTCGTTGCTATTTCTCGAGTGACGGCAACGATGACTCTTGAAACCAACAGTCGATTTACAGCGCTTACAGCAAAGATGGCAGATAAACTCGAGTGTCCTTACAGGGTTGATTGGATCTGGATGCAAAATGCAATCTTTGTGTACAGCCATGTGTCTTTTCAGTCCCGCCACTGACTTGTATACTTTATTACAGATTACGTATGTATTGCCATTAGGCCGTGGGGCTAGTGCAGAAATAGGCTACCTCATGCGATGCCAGGTGGTTCACATAACCTACTTTAGAAAGTAGCACCCCATCACAGGTCTCGCACTTCCAGCCAACAGTGTTGGAATCTAGCTGCCTTGCTACACCTTTCCTTAAGTCACTTTTTAGAGCTGTGTGTGCCATGTATCTTTAATTTACTACGATACTTCCTGACAAAACAGAGCTACGCCACTCGTTGCCGTTAATAGCCTTCTCTGTCAATTTTTCAAACCTATTCTTAGTTCTTTTAAGCTACTTTTCATACATTCTTTAAACCGTTTCCTTGGCTTATGCCGCGGTCGTTTACCTTGCGTTAATTTACCATAAAAGTGCTGTTTAGGCAATCGAAAGTCATTCATGAGGACTAAATGCTCAGCCCAACACATTTGGTTCCTTATCAGGATGTATTCTATGCCAGGGCAACCTGCTCTCTGTAAAACAACAGTGTTGGGTGTAAGTGACTGCCATTTTATGTCAAGAATCCTCCTGAAGCAATGTTGGTGAAAATATTCAAGCCACTTTAGGTGATGGCGATAGATTGATCATACTTCTGATGAATACACCAATGCGGACAGCACACATGTGTGGTCCACTGTCAGTTTTGTACTTAAGGTTACACCTCTGTCTGACTATAGCATCTTCCCTAGCTTACCAAAAGCAACAGAGGCTTTCTGGATGGGCTTGTGTATTTTAGAGTCAAATGAGCCACCCCGAGACAGGCTACTACCTAGATAAACAAAAGTATCGACAACACCTAACCTGGACTTTTTGACTAAAATGTTAGGTTCTGTGTGGAGTGCACCATGAGGAGGAGTGAATATGACCTTCGTTTTCTTCAAGCTTATGGTGAGACCAAAGGCAGTGGACGCCGCCGAAAAACGGTCCATTAACTCCTGCATGTCGATTTTAGAGTGTGCAACAAAAACAGCATCATCATTATATAGCAATTCACGTATGAGAGTCTGTCTAACTTTTGAAATGGCATTGAATCTTCTAAGGTTGAACACTTTACCAGTTGTTCGGAAACGGAGGCCAATTCTAATGTCACAGTCACGAAATGCTTAAAGTACTACAACAGTAAAAGAGATAGAGAACAGCGCTGGCGCAGAAAATCACCCTGTTTCATTCCGTTGTCTATCGCAATTTCCTTTGACAGTTCCCTGTTAAAGTTGACACGGCCTTTTACACTTTCAGTATAGTTCTTTGATTAGGTTAACAAAAGTAGATAGACATCCAAGGTTCCCCAAGACCTTTCACAGGGCATCGCGGTTGACAGTATCGAAGGCTTTGGTCTGGTCTACAAAGACTTGATACAAAGGCTTATGCTGCTCTAGACACTTTTCTTGTAGTTGTCTGGCGGAGAATATCGCATCTGTTGTGCCTCTTCCAGGATGGAAACCACATTGTGATTCAGGTATAATCAACGGACATTTATGAAGAACACGTCTGTTAAGTAGGATTCTTGCCAAGACCTTTTCCACAGATTCAAGCGGTGTTATCCCACGAAAGTTGTCGTTCCCAGAATTCACAGATGAAGCAGTGTAACATAGATCTAGTTTTTTCATCTCCTTTTTGAATCAGCTCCACTGGTATGCCATCTTTGCTGGGTTCTTTACCAGCGTTAAACTGATTAATAGCCTTATCACATTCTTCTCTGCAAGGCAGAACATCTAATTCCATTATCAAATTATACTGAGGTATACTTTCAATAGTAGCATGGTCCATGATCCATGGGTTGAAGAACAAATTAGTATAATGATCTTCCCAACATTTCATGATGCCTTGAGAGTCTTTGATCAAGGATGATCCGTCTTTTGGTTTGGGTGGAACAAAATAGAACGAGAAGCGACCAAAGAAAACTTTTAAAAGAGAGAACAGTTGCTTCATGTTGTGTGCGTTAGCGCCTTTCTGGATATCAGCTGAGACATTCTACCACCACTGGGTTTTCAACGTTCTCAACGCCCGTTGTACAGTTGCCTTATGTGCCTTCAAATAGGCTTTAACCCTTGATCTGTTGACAAGATTCGGATCAAGAAGTGACTGATACAACGTGTTCTTTGTTTCGAGTAACTGACTAATAACCGAGTCATTCTCATCGAACTAGTCCCTATGCTTCTTCTCTGATAATCCCAGGGCATTAACACCAACAGAGTTGACCGAGTTCTTAAAAATATTCCCAGGAGCCATCGAAAGTAACACAATCAAATGCGTCAGTAAGTTCTTGGCAGCCAACATTAGACGAGCTTTTCCATGTTGATGCGTTTAGGGACTTTGGTACCATTCATACGTACTTTCTTCCTAACTTGAAGTTTAAACTTTCCTCTGACAAGTTTGTGGTTGATGTCACAATCAGCGCTACGTAAGACACAAACACTGCAGACGTCCTATAAGTCTTTGCTTTTGGTGATGGTGAAGTCTATCATGTGGCCATTCTTCTATTTTTGGAAGAATCCAAGTTACTTTATGTTTCTCTTTCAAATGAAAAAAGTGTTGCAGATGACCAGGTTGAATTGACTACATAAATTAAGAATACATACGTACATATATAAATACATACCTACCTACGTACATATATACGTTTGTACATACCCTCTTCACACTGCCCATCCATCGTGTTGCTAGAATGTCTAGGTTTCTTCTTCCAACGCACATCCTCAGCATCATTGACTTTTTAACACTGTTGTATTTTCATGTTCTCATAATATACCCAAGCTAACTTCACTTCTGCTTAATAATCAAGGCTTAAATTGGATTTGGTGGTTTCACTTCTTCTAGCACTGATGCATTTGATCTGTTTTTGCTTCACGTTATGTTGACCATCCTCTTCCAACACCATTTACTAAAAAAAATCGATATGTGAATAGTTTTGACTTTGCTGCTAATGAGATGGTTTCATCTTCCAGATCTTTGTTAGAAATGTCATAAAAGCTCTACCAAGCGTTAATATTCTTATATCTCTCCTTTACATGTTCCTCCGTCTTTGATGTTTGATCCCAAAAGTATAATTGCTTTGACAACTTTAATCTTGTCGTTACCTAGTTTGAATAGTGCAATATCTTCGGCTGATATCTTGTGTTCAAGAATAGCTCCAGTTCTTCACTCTGTTTTTTACCTTCGTCAAGATTTTCTTCAACTCATCAACGTCATTTGCAAGGGTTGTTGTGTAATCAGCATGCTGAGGACTGTTTATCTCCCTGCCTCCGATTTGTATACCCTCCTTTAAATTTAATTAGGTTTGCTTTTACGTTATCTAATTGCTGTATTGGTTGAACAGATATGGGAAAAGGGGACGTATAGACTTTCAATTTGGAATATTTCTGTTTCCCTATTTTATGTTCTAACGCTTAATTCTTGGTTTTCATACAGGCTAACAATCATCTGGCTTAGATGGCGCGGTATACACATTTGAACCATAACGGTATGGAAGTTGTTCACAGACCTATGCAGAAAAATATGGAATGAAGAAAGAATCCCAGATGATTGGCGGAGCAGCTACATTGTACCCATATACAAGCAGAAAGGAGACAATCTTGAGTGTGGGAGCTACCGAGGAATAAAGCTAATGGAACATGCAATGAAGATCATGGAGAGAATTGTGGATGAAAGAATCAGGAACGTGGTTGAAATTGATGCAAGGCAGTTCGGCTTCATGAAGGGAAAAGGAACGGTAGATGCAATCTACATTGTGAGACAAATTCAGCAAAAGAAGCTGGAGGGGAATCAGCAACTGTACCTTGGGTTTGTAGACCTTGAGAAAGCGTATGATAGAGTACCTCGAGATGTTGTGTTTTGGGCACTCAGGCGCAAAAGAGTACCAGAAAAGATGGTGAGGATGGTGGAAGAAATGTACAGAGATGCAAGAACGGCTGTGAGAATGCAGGGGGCCACTTCTGAACCATTCCCCGTCAAAGTTGGTCTCCATCAAGGATCGGCACTGAGTCCGTTCCTTTTTATCACAGTGATGGACGAGCTCGCCAAAGAAGTCCAGCAGGATGACCTTTGGGAGCTACTATATGCTGACGACCTCACAATCACCGCAGACTCCAAGGAAGCACTGCAAGAGAGACTAGGACGCTGGCAGGGTGCACTGGAGAGAAGGGGACTGAAAATGAATGCTGGTAAGACAGAAGTGATGGTAAGCTCAAAGAATGGTGAGGAACGGATA
The DNA here is from genome assembly GCA_003991215.1 of Morbakka virulenta. Taxonomy (NCBI): domain Eukaryota; kingdom Metazoa; phylum Cnidaria; class Cubozoa; order Carybdeida; family Carukiidae; genus Morbakka; species Morbakka virulenta. The sequence goes on along the minus strand of RDPX01000441.1, from coordinate 459,078 downwards.
GAAGTCAAAGATAGACATGGGACAGAACTGAAGCAAAGTGAAAAATTCAGGTACTTGGGGTCCACTGTCAAAGATACAGGAGGATGTGAAGAAGAAGTAAAGGAAAGGGTGAAGTGCGGCTGGAACAAGTGGAGGGAAGTGAAAGGAGTTGTGTGTGACCGAAGAATCCCAAGAAGAGTGAAAGTCAAGATATACAAGACTGTGGTAAGGCCTGTGCTGTTATATGGAGCAGAGACTTGGGCACTGCGAAAATATGAGGAGGACTTGCTTGTACGCACAGAAATGAGAATGCTGAGGTGGATAATGGGCATTGATGGAGAGATGCACAAATGAAGAAATAAGAGCTAGTGCAGGTGTAGTGTCCATTGCAGAAAAGTTACGTGAGGCTCGGCTGAGGTGGTATGGCCACGTTCGAAGAAGAGAGGAACAGGATTGGATTTTTAAAGCATGGGCAGAGCCAGTGAAGGGAAAGAGATCAAGGGGAAGGCAGAGGTTGAGATGGCGAGATACCATCAGGAGACATGGAGAAGAAAGGAGTGAGAGATGAACAGACAATGGAAAGACTACTATGGAGAAGGAAGATTCGTGCTGCAGACCCCTGATCTTTGGGAACCTGCAAAGAAGAAGAAGAAGAAGGTATGGAAGTTGTTATGGTGCACTCAATCAAATGTTTACTACAGTCAAAGAGCACATATACACTGGCTGTTGAAACCCTTTCTATGATTCCATAAAACAACTGATATTGGCTATCTGGTCACCTCAATCTAACTCCGTTTTTTCTATCAATCCTACTCGTCAAGCATTTTTGCTCTTATCTAGTAGTGTTGTGAGTGCAATTTAAACTGGGGGTCTTATTTCCACCCACTATATTCGAGGTTAATTGTTTGCTAAACATTGCTGGTATTTTCTTGTCATGTAACGGAGGTCTTTTCCCGTTGTCTCTCTCTGTGGGCCCAATTTCTTTACAAGAATCTTCTAATTAGCATATGTATGATGTAGCCATAAATTGCAACATCTCCGATTTACCCACTTCAGCATCCACCACCTGGTCCAATGTCGTAATGTCGCTATACCCAGCAACACTGGGCACTTAGCTCAACTTAGCAACTGCTCTCGCAGCATCCTCTACATGCAAAGTGAGAATTGCTAAAGCGTAGACAAAAGAAAATAACTCCAATGGTCTTGTTAACTACACTGTATGATACCAGTGCAGAGCGCATTGATTCTATGCATACCTTTTTTATAACGCTGCAAAAAAAGACTTTTAAAGTTGTGTAAGTTTAAAAGTTATTCATTGGGAATAGGGTATATATATGCACTTAGTAATCAGTTCCGAGGGATAGAAGATATTCAAAAAAAGGAGAAAACTTTCAGAAAGACGTTTTTTTCCCACTATGACTCCAAACATAACAAGCCATGCTTAAATTTGATATACAGCGCCACTTCTATACGGTTTTGTATTAATATTTGATAATATTTCAACAGGTGCATTATATGAGCTTACATAACTGTTTTTTCATATAAGTCATGTGTATAAAAATAAATAAATAAATAAGTATAATACAATTAAAAATAACGAAGAAAGGCAATTTATTTACAGGTAATTACAAGTTTTTAAACCAGTGGTTAATAGTTAAGCGAATCAAAAGTCCTCAAGATGTGTCTGGAAAACTTATGAATATCTGAAAAAGTGTGACATTTAAAGAACTAGGTAATTGGGTATAAATTTTCTTAGATACATTTGCGAATTCAGAATTAGGTCCAACTTTTTACAGAAAGAACCATAGTTAGATTCTGTTCTGATATCTAATGGTAAGTCATTATAAACTACTACCCCATTGCAATTAAAAGACTTTTTAGTACTTTATAGTTTCACTTTAAGCACTCTCACAAGTTTATTATTGTTTGAGCGCTTGGTAGATTCTCAGGGTGGCTATGTCTGTTATAAAAGGTCGTATTCTTTTAAGCAGACGTATACGTGTAGATGCCTTTTTTTCAAATGGAAGCAAAGTGTTCTTGCATGGTCAACTTACGTATTTACTGACAGTGACCTTAGTGTACTATAACCATCCTCTATGTTGCAATCAAGTGGACGAAAGTAAAGCAGCTTCAGTTCTATATCCCACTTTTTTTGAACAAAGTTCCTTAATCAAACTATACAATATAACAGACTGTCACCTCTGCTATAAAGCATTTATTTGACTGATGACTTGTGACAATGATGTCGATGTTTTTAAGTCAAAACACATAAAAATAATAAAAGTAATAATAATAATGACAATAAGCTTTATAACGCGTACTGCCTCTCCATCATGCTATATAATTGCGCAGCTGGGCTACCAACAAAGNTTCATTTGAAACCTCCATAGGATCACCTCAAGGAGATGGTTTATCACCAGTATTATTCACATGTTATCTCTCACACGCTCTAAGAAAAATAAGAAATAACTCCATCAGACCAAATCCTCTCGTTTCTTGCCTTGGTATGCCACTGGAAATGGAATATGCAGACGATATCGACTTTTTAGATGAAGAAAAAGAACCTCTGGAAAAATTACAAAAAATTGCTGCAGAAAAACTTAAAGAAGAAAATCTATTTATGAACGAAAGTAAAACTGAGTTTACACACATATATCTTGCCGAAATATCTGAAACTGATCCAGAAGGAACACCTATCCGAGGCTGCGAAAACTGGCGTAAGTGTAAAACGTTAGGGTCCCTGCTATGTAGTTCAGCAGACATCTCTGCCAGATGCATCCAAGGCAACATAGCATTTAAATTATTATCAAAAATCTGGTCTCGCCGCAATAAAATTCCGCTCAAAACCAGACTCAAACTTTATAACGCGTACTGCCTCTCCATCATGCTATATAATTGCGACAGTTGGGCTACCAACAAAGCTATGATGAATAAAATAGATATATGCCACCGTAAACACTTGCGAACGATAACAGGTCACCTATGGCCCAAAAGCGTAATCAGTAATAAAGAACTGTATAAAATCTGCCAAACGGATCCTATATCTACACTAGTAGCAAAGCGAAGATGGTCTATGCTAGGTCATGTCCTACACATGGACATCAACACCCCCACCCAGAAAGCCCTTGAATTTGCCATATCAGGAGCAACAATGTATAAAGCCAGAATAGGACGCCACTCTACAAATCTTCTCAGCACCATCCGTGAAGACATAAAAAACTTCGGACTTGGGCAACTCCGTATCAGAAAACAGCTCCAGAGCCCAAGGGAAAAAGCAAGAGAGAAGAAGAACTGGAAACATTTCACCGAAGGTCTGATTGCATCTATGGGATGTCCTCGACTACCAAAGAAGCAGAACACAGAGGATAAGTAAGTAAGTAATGATGATGAATGCCCTTTGGCATAAATTAAAACATGGCTTTTGTGTCTATTCATTGTTGTTTTTGTTACCATTATCAAACAGGGCAATAACTAATATCCAGTTTGAATTTAAAGCTACAATACCGGACTTGGTACTAGTACTAAGATATATTTTTATGTATTGTCAGTTATCAGGCTAGGTGTGGGGGTTGCTGTAGTCTTGAGTTATTGTCATGCAACAAAAACCGTTTGAGCAATATGCCTTTCCTCACTGGTTGTGGGAGGCACTTTCAAGTTTGAAGTGATCTTGCCATTTTGATTTGGTTTTCTATTTCATCTCATTCTTGTGACTACAGTACATGTGCCTGCATTCAGCTTACCCAACTTGTTGCTGGGTGCTTAATGTGGGTTTTTCGACCCATCTATCACTAGATGGTGTGTAACCACTCGATAATAATAATGATATTTGTAATATATTATGAGATTTTGTCATCTAGTGTGATAGAGAAATCATTTTAAGAAAATCGGACATTGTCCTGATAAATTCAATAAAAATAAATCAAAATTATTGATGTTTCAATTCCGATAGGTGTTAGAGTGATAGTGATGGATAGATTTAGGGGATAAAATAGTCTTGAATGAGCTGTGCTACCCTAGGTAGCAGGCAGCCACTCAAAATAACATTTTAATTATCAAGGCTAATTATATATATATTTAGAGACTTTAAAATAAGTAGTATGGAGCATAATCATTGTTTACTGACTATCCCTTGGTAAACTAGACATTTAGGCCACAATTAAAGTCAAATTCAGGAAAGATATAGGATTTATAAGTTACAGAGATGCCTTACTACTAATTTATGTATAAAACTGCATAGATATTTATGTACCAAATCAATTTTCTGGCTTTGCAAAACTTCAGCTGTCATTTCTCAAAATATGCGAGACTGAATTTTCACCTGCTGTAAGAACTTGCTCAGATTTTTGTCAAAAAGTGTCCAACATTCAGGAGCTTGAATTGCATTGAAAAGGATAATTCTAGTAGTGCTAAATATAACAGTTGTATATCAAACAACTACATGTACATAAAAAAAGGCTTACGAAAAACGATATAGACTCACTGGAATTTGTTATAATTTTACATTAATTTCGATAATCCTACAGAAGGACACATTGTTTTTTGTTAAAATATATCGTTTTTTGTAGATGCTGTTAGGTAGGAAATACTTTTTCAGCTCTAATAGGACGATCTGAAAATTTGAGGACAATACAGTACTTATATTTTTTGAAGAAAGCATAAACAATACAAAACGTACAAGCCAAATAAACATGTCAAATGCTACGTTAACCAAATGTCAGAGAAATCTACCAGCTTATACCTGGACGTCAGCTTCAGATTTGAACTTCAGGAGTATTTTTGTTGTGAGTGGCCTTACTGGTGTGATAGCGTTGGTATTAAATCTAATAATTATAGTGACTTTTATCAGAAGTAAATTGCTTTTCAAATTATATTACTTTTTGTTTCTTTTGACATTATCTGATTTGATTACTGTACTAATAGTTCAATTACCTTTTGCGGTGAATTTATTTTTGCTAAGTAAACGTCAGCTCTATTGCAAGTTTTGTACAGTTTTAAGTATTATCGGATATTCTGTAGGTGGGTATTCCTTTTTCAACATAGCATTTGTGGCATTGGACAAATACCTCTCCGTTATTCATCCTTATTTCCATAAACGAATAGTAGTGTTTCATCAAAGAGGAGTGTTTTCATTAATTTTCACTATTTATGGTGTTTGGACTGTCTTCACCATTTTTTGCAATGTCCTCAACATCTACGGATTTTACAACTTTTTTGTGTCGATAATTGTTGTTTTGGTCTATACAGGAGTGCTTTATTCCAGTATAAGAATATTAAAGGAGATAAAAAAAGTTTATCATACAGGGCACAACGTTAAAAAAAGATTACAATTTTCATTTCAAGCAGATTATTTGAAGAAAGATGAATTAAGTAATTCCAATCCTCAAAATGACCAATTTGAATCCAAAAGCTACGTTATCAATAACGATGCTAAGGAGAACTTAGATATGACTTCCAAGCTAGAGACCAAAGCAAACAAAGACAATTTTACATTTGATAGAGAAGAGGAAAAGAAAGAGAATAAAAGAACACAGAAAAATATGTCGACGAATAGATCAACTGATGACTGGTCTTTCAAAGTGAAAAGGAAAACATTTTTTATGGTAAGGAATGCATCTTTCATCCGCCTATCATGGGAAGCGAGTAAAAAAGCCAACATTGCGATACTTTTGATTCTGACAGGCTTTTTAATGAGTTATGGCCCATTACTAGCTTACTCCATCTATAGCTTTGTCGTCAATCCTGTGTCTCCGTCAGCATATCAGTATTTACTGCCTTGGACACAAACTATTGGATTGTTTCATACAATTTTAAACCCTGCTTGCTACAGTATCAAACTCGATGCTGTGAGAAAAGAAATAAGGAAATGTTTTTCTTGTTTTTTTGTTTGGAAAAACAAAATCAACACTGCAAAAAACCAAATTGGGATCAAGGAAAGCTTGTAGACACCCCCAACAGGAAATTACCTAAAAGAGGATATGTGTATGTACAAAAAGTTTTATTCCTTTTAAATCACTTGCAAATTTGATGTCAAGCCTTCAGAGAACATTGGCCCAAAGATGATGTGATTTTTCCCAAACAACATTTATTAGTTCGATCCACTTATTTACCGTTTGATTAAATAAAAACTAGAAAAAAAGGGTTATTATAGAATTATCTTGTAATCAGATTGATTTATTAAAGGTATTTCAATAAAATAATTAATAAAAAGTTAAGATATGAAAGAGTTACGGTACTGGATCAAGTCGTAGAGTCGGAAAAAATACAGAAATATTAATTAATGTTATTTATGCATTAAGAAAAATCATTGCTGTTAAAGGAATAATGTAGCCTCAATTTTTTATAACCTATTCTTAATTGTTTCGATTTAAATTTGATGTTAGTTGGCCGAAAACAATCACGATTACTTCTGGCATTCGTCACAGTAAATTTAGCAAATTCCTGCAATTCGGATTACAGTAAGAATGTGTATCCCCTCTGCTTCCTAAAAATGATTTATTAAGTTATCATAAATATTTCACCGTACTGAATCTATGACAGATAGATGTACGAATACTAGGCATTAAATATTCCAAATCAATAAATCTGATATTTTTATGCTTTTTTCTCTTAAAAGAAAAATCCGTCAGGATTAATGTTACCTTTGCTACAGCAAATTTAGTAAATTTTGTAAACATCTGCAGTTTGGATTGTCATGATAAAGATTGCACCCACTGCTTTCAACAATGGTTAAATTGTAAAAAAATGTCGTTAACTTGCTAAATCCACAAAGAAGATAAAACTAGGATTTATAACGATTAAAAACACTTTTCACTTTGTATGGAAGGGTTTTTCATCCCTTTGCTGTCTAAATTAGGAGACGTAGATGAGGCACACTGATATTATTTTCTCAAAGGAAGAAAGATAGAACTGAAAGCATCTCTTCTCTGTTTGTGAGATTTTTGGTGTAAGGCGACTAGACAGAGAATGAAATGCCTGAAGCTTTGAAAGAAGTACGAGTAACTCAGATGTTATAACAGCGTGACAATTTATGTTGGCGACTGAATTTATTTCATTCATTTTAAATCAATAAAATCAATCCTTTCAAGCTGTGACCTACGAGAAGAAAATAAGAGGGATGAATATTCCTCCCTTTTGCTATTCCAAATTTCGCAAACACCTGCAGCTCGGATTGTAATTATAATGTTACGTTCTTCTGCTTTTTAAAAATTGTTCATTAAGTTTTATAAAGGTTTCACCGTACTAAATCTACAACAGATAGACATAAGAACACTTGAGATTAAATATTCCAAATCAATAATAAGGATAATATTTTGCATTTTTCTCCGCAAAGAAAAAAACCGGCAAGAGCCATTTCACCTTTTGAAATATATATATTAAATGTATATGTAAATATTCAGTAAATTCAGTAAACTTCTGCAGCTCAGATTGTAATCTCAATGTGTACCGTCTTCAACCTGTGGTTCTAAGGATTATTATCTTGTTGTTTAAAATGAAGCAGAGAGAAATTGTAGTAAATAGTTAGTTTGGCATTCTAACTACTATTGTGCTGACGCTTTAAATGATCTTGTTAGAATTAGTAAAAAATAATATGTTTGGGATTGTAACTACTATTCCCTTGACGCTTTCCACGTACTTTTGCGAATGTGTAGGAAAAAGTGTGTTTGGTATTGCAACTCAAATTGCACTCACGCTTTCCTTGATCCTTTAACAATTGGTAAGTAATAATAAAGTTGGGATTTTAACGAATATTCATTTAACGTATTCCACGTACTTTCGCGGATGTGTGGGAAAGAGTAAGTTTGGTATTGTAGCTAAAGTTGCGTTTACGTTCTCCATGAACTTTTAAGGGTGTGTACGTAATATTGAAGTTGGGATAGTAACTGCTATTCTGTTGACGCTTTCCACGAAATTTAGCGAATGTGTAGAAAATGGTAACATGGTATTGTGGCTAAAATTGCGTTCACGCTTTCCATGATCATTTAAGGGTTTCTAAGTAATAGTAAAGTTTGGATTGTAACTTATATTCTGTTGATGCTTTCTACGAACTTTTGCGTATGTGTAGAAGAGTGTAACATGGTATTATAGCTAAAGTTGCGTCATGCTTTCCATGACCATTTAAGGGTTGCTAAGTAATAGTAAAGTTGGGATGGTAACTATTATTCGGCTGACGCTTTCCACGAACTTTTGCGTATGTGTAGAAGAGAGTAACATGGTATTTAAGCTAAAGTTACGTTCATGCTTTCCATGACCATTTTAGAGTTGCTAAGTAATAGTAAAGTTGGGATTGTAACTATTATTCGGCTGACGCTTTCCACGAAATTTAGCGAATGTGTAGAAAAGATTAACATGTTATTGTAGCTAAAGTTGCGTTCATGCTTTCCATGACCATTTTAGAGTTGCTAAGTAATAGTAAAGTTGGGATTGTAACTATTATTCGGTTAACGCATTCCACGAACTTTTGTGTACGTGTAGAAAAGAATTACATGTTATTATAGCTTAAGTTAAGTTCATGCTTTAAATGACCATTTTATT
>RDPX01000441.1:341167-353746 GCA_003991215.1 Morbakka virulenta | reverse complement strand
TGTGATTTCTTCGTGGAAATCTATTTCCTTTCTTGATGATCTTATCAGATGTAATAAATAATTACAATGAATCTATCCACCCTTTGTGTTTCTATGCATTTGCTCTCTTTTCTAGACCTACTGCTGTCCACTCTTACACTCTTATATCCCTTATTTACCTCGACATATTTATATGCTGGATTAGAGTAAAATTTTTTAATGTATAACAGTCGTCCTTTGCTAGCTAAAAATAAAATCGAGGATTGATTGAGAATTGTGTCGCTCTTACAGCAATGTTGATATTGGGCTTGCCTCTCTGTAACAAAAGTGCACTGGCATGCAAGCCGAGTATTATGAGAAAAGGTGCTGTAAGAGCAACACGACGTTATTTTGAGCTATTTCGGGCACGAATTCTGAAAATGAAAGGGTCAAAAGATTTAATAAATATGGTTAAAGCACAGAAACAGTAGAAGCTCGTGCTTTGTAGAGACAAATCCCGGGGAAGCTTAGTCTGACATGAAGATACTACATGCTACGTGCACATAGAAAATAACATTAGGACTGTATCGCTTTTACAGCACTATGCCTCTTGGATATTTTGCACACATGTTAACAACAAATGCACGTATGTACACCAAATATCGTGAGCAATAGTGTTGATGCAATTAGTTTTTAGACATGTTACGCCGGTCAACATGGGTCTTAAAGGTATAGCATTTATCCTTGAGATACCTCTAAATAATATCAAGGAATGTGTTGCGGCTAAAGCACTGCTGCTCATGATATTTCGCTAGAAAGTTTGTAATGAAAGTGCACATACACAAGCCCAATATCATGTGCAACAATGTTACAAGAGGAAGACGGATCCTCAAAGTTGTTTTGAAATATCTCGAGAGCCAATACTGTACCTTAATGGAAATCCTTCTAAAAGCTCAATAATATGAATGACCATCACTCCTACAACATGATAGTAGGCTTCCATCTGTGTAGCAAAGGTGCATATATACAGATTCAAGTACGATTAGCAACAGTGTTGTGCCACTCCCACAATCCCCAGATTGAGCGGCTATTTGAGGAACAGATTATACTGTCATAACATTTGCAAATAACCCCGAGTGTTGTGTTGTTGATACAGCACTGTCGCCGTCAATGCATGATGATATGTGCTTCTTTATTATGACAATGCATGGCAAATTGAAATATCACAATTTGTAGTATTTTTCTTTCTAATAACAGGCTACATAGATGTGTGCCTCTCAACTGATAGCAATGCATAATAATTTCATTGATAAAGGGACAACATCCAGGACTCGAGGCCTACTTGAAATCCGCAAAATTGAATAATCATGTAGTTTTACACTTGCACACTAACAACCGTACATTCTTGACGGTAAGATTGAATTTCACTTTATGACACACCTAAAATAAAAACAGAAGTGTGGTATTTTGCTAAGCTAAAGGTGTGTTTCATTCCAAGCCAGGCATTTTTATAATGCTGGACGCGTTTATCCGTGGTTTAATGGTGTTTCCCGTATTCTGCAAGACAACATTCGGTACAAAATAGTCATTAAAAGATATTAATGAATAAATAAAACTAGAGGACTTGTAAGGAAGGTTTTGACAAGTGTTCATTGATATTTGATTTGAAGATGTCCATGTTGCAGTCCTCCGGGAAGCAATCTTGTGGAAAAGTGTTCCAGAGATTAGAGGTTCTTGGAAAAAACCTCTTTTCATGGAAATTCCGTTTGATGTTAGGCACATGGAGGAAGAAAGGAAAATTCTTTGCAGTAGTGGTAGCAAGACGCGTTATTGTTGTAAAAGTTTTACGAGGAGGAACTAGGAATTGAAGCTCAGTCATGGGAATATCAATAGAGTAGAGAAACACTAGGAATGTCTCTTCTGTGAGAAAGGGGCTGTAGAGCACTGAACAGATCATCTCCATCAAGATTGCGAAGTCAATTTTGAACTCTGTTAAGGCAAGAGAGAGTGCTCTGGGCAGCACCTCCCCAAATGTGACAGCAGTACTCCATCTTAGGGCGTGTCTGACTTTTGTATAGGTAGAGGATTGTATCAGGTGTTAGATACTTTCTGGAGCGGTAGAAAGTTCTAACCATTTTACCAGCAGCTTTAGCAACAGATTGGATGTAATTATTCTCCTTTAGATCAGGAGTGAAAGCCAGTCCTAGTAGCTTATCAAAGCAAGGGACTTCTTCAAAAAGTGAGCCATTCATTTCAACTGAAGTAAAATTAGGATCTGAACGTTGGTGGTGAAAGGAGAGAAGCCTGGTTTTAGTAGTGTTAAAAGTAACAAGACATTTATTCCCCCATTCCACTACATACCCCAGTTCAGAAGAAAGGGAATCCGCAAGACCCTGATCACCAATGCTCTTCGAGGTGCAGCCATAGACAGTTGTGTCGTCTGCATAGATGTCAACAAATGATCTCAGAATGTGATTTGGAAGATCATTAATGAAAATCAAGAAGAGAGTTGGGCCCAGAATAATAACACTGATACATTGTGCTTCGGATTTCTGCCCATTAACAACTACTTTCATAGACCTATCAGAGAGAAAGGATTTTATCGTTGAGAAGACATTGCCAAATATTCCATAGCTAGCAAGTTTGTAAAGCAGCCCTTTGTGCCAGACCTTATCAAAGGCTTTTGATATGTCAAGAGCCACTGCCCTGGAAACCAGGCCCCCATAAAGAGATACACTGATCCTATGAGATATCACAGTTATCACACCAGCAGCTGATCTTGCTGTACGAAATCCATATTGCTTGTCACTAAGTAGATTTTGTTTGATGAGGTGATTAGCCACTGCTTGGTTTATCATGGATTCAAACAACTTACTAATGACACTAAGGAGACTTGATTGGTCTATACTGAGATGAAGATGACTGTTTCCCAGTATTTTTTAATACTGGGCAGACTGATGAAATTTTCCAAGGAGATGGAAATCATTTCTCTTTTAAGCAATTGAATAGATTTGTAAGGATAGGAGTAAGTTCCGGCAACAGATTGTTAAGGACAATGGCTGGAATATTGTCAGGACCAGTTGCCTTGCTGGAAGCAAGGTCCTTGATAAGTTTGGCAACTTCTCTGATAGTTAAATGGATATCGCCTAGTGTATTTTCAGTCAATAGGGGAAATTGGGGAAATGGGAGAAATAGGGCAAAGTGGATGGCCTTGATCGTCAAGGGTGGAATTTGAAGCAAATATAGTTGCAAAAAGCTTTGCCTTGTCAGAAGCTGAGAAAATCATCTCAGGTCCTTAATGATGGTTGGAATATAGGTTTTACATCTGTTTAGTACTTTGTTTGTTACCCTCCAAAACTCTCGAGAGCCAAGTCTCTGCTCAACAAGTCTAGACTTAACAGATTGGGCATAAGACTCTTCAGCATTTCTTATAATCCATTTGCAGTAGTTCCAAGCAATTCTAAAGGCAGCGTTGGTTTCAAGCCATCTGGTCCGATGATAGCAATGGAAGTAGTGATTTCGGTATACCATGGCTGGCTGTTTGGTCTCTGTTGGAATTTCTTATAAGGTATAAAACTCTATATACGAGCGATTAGCCAACTAGATATGTCATTGGCAATACGGGATACATTCTTCTTGAAAATTAAACACAAAGGAATTTCAGAGATAAAAGATCTAAAGCTACCCCAATCAGCCTTTGTATGTCGTTACACACTGCGATGGAAAGGGACATCAGAGGACTCTTTGAATTTAGATTTTATCTTAATGGAAACAACTGAGTGATCAGAAGATCCCAAAGGAGATAAAGTAGCAGATGTACACTGTTCTGGGCAAATTGTCAGAAAAAGATCAAGAAGGCTTGCAAAATGTTCATCAGTATCAAGTACGCGGGTGGGTTTATTTACAACTTGGGTTAACTCATAACCTGAGGAAAAGTCATGACCAAACCGTCCTTCATCATCAGTCTTGTTGGAATAGACTAGCCATTCGACATTGTGAACATTAAAGTCACCACAGATATGAACGTTTAGCAGAAGGATATTCAGACAGAGGCTTGTCAATTTTTTCAGAGATTTGTTCATTGACAGTAACTCCATCTTCTTGAGGACGATAGAGGGCAAAGATGAAAGAAGTGCTGTGAACAAGAGCTACACAGAAACACATATAAGGTAGCTCGAAATGTCCCTACCACATGGAAAACCGTCTTTGATGTAGGCACAAGTTCCCTGGCCATGGCGGTTTTGTACTCCAAAGTACTGGTCCCTGTACTATCAGGCGGATAACGTCAACCCAGTAAAACCTCCGCCCTTTGACAGTTCTTGTTTTTAGTGCTGCTGGGTGTCCACAACATCCCTCTCATCAGACAAGTCAAGACCTGCCTGATGGGGGTGCCAGATTAGTTGCTGACAATTCGACCGTGAAACAGGTAGTACTGGTTTACATGGTACTAGTAGCAGGTATGAAAGCAGACCTGGCCTGACTAGAATTCTAGAGTTCTCAACAGAGAAGCATCAACTGAGATACCAGAAAATGACATCGAGGAAATAGGGCTGGATTAAGGTTATGGTAAAGAGAGGAATGAGAGGAGAGATAGAATACTACAGCTCTGTGCATTCAATAACTTCAATGTTATGAATACGCTTTACAAGCATAAGGAGTCGCGACTTACTTGGATTTCCCCTGACTGCAGAATAAGAAACCAAACTCATTTCATTGTTGTACAGAAAAACATGTTAACACAGGTTAAAAGCTGCTGTGTTTCCAATTCTACTGACATCAGCTCTGACCATTCTCTATTGATGATGAAGTTTCTCCAATTCCGAAAGGCTAGAAAAAAGTGAAAACCGCAATTGAACCAATTCGATGCTGAGAAACAAAATGATAAAATCTAGCACAAGCTTTTGAGATACAAATTGGTGGAAGGTTTCAACCTTCACGACATGCAAACGCAAACATTGAGGATCTATATGAAAACTATAAAAGCACCACATATGATGTAACAGAATAAATTGTTGGTTTCTGGAGGAGAAAAGCAATTCAGGGAATGTCACGGAAAACTGCAGCATTACATTTTAAAAAGGTGAGAAGCAAGATTGGATATACTGAAATGTCCAAATGATGATAATAAAAAAGAAATCCACAAGAAACTCAATTCAAAAGTAAAGAAGGCTGTAAAGAACGCAAAGGTTACAAACTAGAATAAAAAGATCTTACAACTGCAGAAACAATTTCATAAAAACGATAGCCACAACCTATTTAAAACAGTCCGAGAACTTGACCGTTCGCCGAAGATGTCCCTGTTAGCTGTAAAAGACTCTGACGAAAAAAAATACTTTGAACCTGATAAAATACACACTATGTGGAAAGAACATTTTGATAGCCATCTAAAGACCTCTTTTTCATGTGATGAGAACGCAACATTCTCTTTGAATGATGTACCAAATTCGAGAGAAGCACAACTTGAAATTAGTAAAGAAAAAATTCGTAAAAGAACTAACAAGATGAAGAAGAGGAAAGGTTGGATCACAACTGAGATGATCAAAGCAGGCGGAGAAGAGATGATCAATGTGTTGCATAACATATTCAACATTATATGGAAAACAGGGGGAAAATCTCAAGACTTCTCTAATATGATTGCAACCCCAGTTCACATGAAATGGAATAAGATGTCCATGGAGAGCTACCGCGCTATTTCGCTTTTTATCGATTCCAGGCAAAATATTTCTGGATATTCTGCTGGAGAGCATGAAAACTAAAGTGAAAATCTAGCTTGGTGAAAACCAATTTGGTTTTAGGGTTGGACGAGGTACACTCGACGCTATTTTTATTGTCCGCCAAATCATAGAGAAGACAAGGCAGAAGAGAGTACCGCTCCATTACCAGATGATGCCAAGAGAAGGATTGCATTTGGTATCAGCTTCTTCTAGAACACTGAGAGAAAATGTATGGTGCAGAAGAGATCTAACAAAAGCAATCAAGTTAATGCTATATAGGTCATTAATAGTCACAATTGGTATATATGCATCAGAGAGACGGACACTGAAAATAGAAGAACATGAGAAAACTAATGGTTTTTGAAAATGACTGTCTCAGGACCCTTTTTAGAAAACCCAGATCGGACAAATGCAAACTGGCAGAAAAACACTCGGAGAACAGTATAATATTTTATTTATTATTCAAAAAGGGAGGTTAATCTGGTTTGCTCATGTAGTGCGAAGAAATGGCGTAAGCTACATCAACCGCTGTTGCAAAGAAAATTTCCTTAGCATAAGACAAAAGGCAGGCCACAGAAGTGTTGGTCACACCAAATAAGTCAGGAAATGAACTTACCTTTGTTAACGCTGGAAATAACGGTGACTAACCAGGAACAATGGAAATGTTGTGTGGACAGTAAATATGCAAAGATCTGAAGAAGATTATGTAAATAAGTCACCTTACATCAAGTGTAAAAAGTAGGAATATATCGATGTCTTGTGAATAAAATATGAATATACCAATATATTATGTACGAAATGGGAATGTACCAATATCTTGTGTATGATCCTGCGATATGCCGTTGTCATCGTAAAAGGTGGAGATTTACCGAGGTCAGCTGTAAAAAATGAAAAATATACCAAAGTCTCGTTTATAATCTGGGAATATGCAGATTGCTTGTGTGATAAATGGGAATAAACTGACGTCTTGTGTATGAACTGGGAGCTAACCGACGTCTGATCTAAAAGATATGGATATACCTATGTCTGCTGTATAAAATGGAAATATACCGATGTGATATAAAGTTGGATTATGCCAATGTCTTGTGCAAAAAAAGTGGGGAAATGCTGATGTCTAGTTTAAACAATTGGGAAATAGTGATGTCTGGAGCACAAAAGAGTGATATTCCAATTTCTTGTGTAAGAGGTGGAAATATACAGATGTCTGCTGTATCAATTGCGAGTATGAAGATGCCTTGCCTATGAAACGGAAACATACCGATGTCTTGTATATGAAATATGAATATACCGATGTCTTGTGTAAGAAATTGGGATATATCAATGTCTTGAGTATGAAATTAGAATTTTCCGATGTCGTGTGTATGAAATGGCAATATACCGATGTCATGTGTATTAAATAGGACCAGGGTGATGTGTTGTGTATCATATGGGAAGATACTGATGTCTTGTGTAAGAAATTGGGATATATCAATGTCTTGTGTATCAAATGAGAAGATATTGATGTCTTGTGTAAGAAATTGGGATATATCAATGTCTTGAGTATGAAATTAGAATTTTCCGATGTCGTGTGTATGAATTGGCAATATATAGGTGTCTTGTGTATGAGATGGGAACATATCGATGCCTTGTGTACGAACTGTGAATATATCGTTGTCTTCTTTAGGAAATGGGAAAATAGCGACTCTTCTTTTTAAATATTAGGAAAACACAGATGTCTGTCAGTAAAAATTGGGAATATGTTCTTGTTCTATGGGACAAGAGAGGCACAATGTTGAGAGGAGAAGTAAATGCTCTTGTCATTTGATTTAGGGTTGGAGGAATGATTTTTTGACATTTATTGTACAGGTTTTATATCTTTGTCGTAAGGTGAGGCTTCAGTATTAATAAATTCTAAGTTCTAGGCCGAATTTATCGCCTAAATTATTAGTTTAGAGAAACTTATTTTTATTTCTAGGCTCTCTTTTTTTTCTCTTCGAAGTCCATCTTCTTTTAATTAGAATGTATTTGAGAAGTGCTTCGAGTTTTTTTACCCTCTGAAAAAACAAGAGAGTTGAATATCATTGTGGTTGAAAAATGATGTTTTCAATGTATCTGCACAAGTCATTTTTGTGTCTAAGTATGACGATTCATCAATAATTCAAAATTGTCCGGGTTACTACACTGGAGTTATGGAAATCCAATGTGAGTTTATCAACTCAATGTCATATGCGAATTACTTACCTGCAGATGTTTAGACTTTAGAATCGATCTGGTAAGGTGAGACTGAATATTGTTTTAATAACATTCATTCTATGCTGGCTGTTATCTACAGGTGACTACTATCACATTACTTGGTTGGATATATTTATCCAATCGGTCGAAAGATTTTTTTACTACCAAAGACCTTAACAATTGTGAAAAAAACATAGAGTGAAAAAAGTCGCCGAAAAATTAATCAGTCAGTGAATTTCGCTTGACAAAGTTATTTATTTCTTTTGGAAAGCAGTATAAGAAATTTTGCCATTTCTAATCAGCTGATTATTTGGTGATAACTTAAAAATTGTTGATAGCAAAGTAGTAATAAAGCTTGAAATGAGATATATGGATACATCAACAGATGTTACATTGACGACAATGAAGGTAAGAGTGTCAACATAGTCTAACTTCAACTATTGCTATCAGAATTAATTCATTTTATCTCTGATGTTGATCATCCTGTGCAGTGGTAAGAAGGTAAAGTGTCAAAAATTAAGCTTGCTATTAATGGTAGTTTTACATGATGTCTTCCAACGTAGGACCTAGTACAGAATGTTTCTAAAAAGATAACGCAAAGCCTGCTTAATTAGTCAAAAATACATTTAAACTCTTGATGATATCATCGTTATCATTATATAGTTCCACTCCACTAATGGTACCACAAGAGGGTGGTGTTATTTGTTTCACAAAAGATCGTCATGGGAGGAACTTGGGTCCCGTTTGAAGTTTCAAAGTATAAAATCCATTGTTTGTCCAGATTCCCCATAAGAGCAGATCGGGCTGGCTACCAACACTCAACAATGGAGGTTGTCATTTTTCCTTCCCACTCTGAGTCTCGCTGAATTTTTGTTGCCCACTGTTTCCTACTGAAGGATATATCTCTTGGAAGAGTCTCGGATAGATGTGGGAAAGTTTAATGTTGTGGTGCTGACATATTACTGATACTAAGAGTGGAATTTTCATTCGTTTTTTCAGTACATATTAAAAGGAAGAAGTCCATTGTAGCCAAGGTAAGGTACTGAACTTGTAGTTTTGGTAAAAACTACAAGAGTGTGATCTGAAAGATATTTGTAAAAAACTACAAGTGTGTGATCTGAAAGATATTTGGTAAAAACTACAAGTGTGTGATCTGAAAGATATTTGGTAAAAACTACAAGTGTGTGATCTGAAAGATATTTGGTAAAATCTACAAGTGTGTGATCTGAAAGATATTTGTTAAAAACTACAAGTGTGTGATCTGAAAGATATTTGGTGAAAACTACAAGTGTGTGATCTGAAAGATATTTGGTAAAAACTACAAGTGTGTGATCTGAAAGATATTTGTTAACAACTACAAGTGTGTGATCTGAAAGATATTTGGTAAAAACTACAAGTGTGTGATCTGACATTCAGATCACACACTATATTTTTTTTAAAACAGGAATTAAGTGAGTATATTTAATGGAACATATACATTTTCTACTTATTAAATAGGTGTAACAGAAACAGCAAAGAAAATATTATAGATAAGGAGGATTATAGGATTGTACAAATTGTTAAAAAGTAAAAAATAGAGAATAATATCCGATCAATTAAAAATGAAAGATGAATATAGTATAAAGTTGTAGAGTTAAACTTTTTTTGTTCATGTTTATCTGGGGTTTTTATTATCTTTTTATCATACACTTTACACTCAAGTTTATAACTTATATATGCTGATATGTCATGATGTGAGCTTTTATATATATATATATATGCTAATATGTCCTAATGTGAACTTATATATATGTATATATATATATATGCTAATATGTCCTAATGTGAACTTTTATATATATATATATATATATATATATATATATGCTAATATGTCCTAATGTGAACTTTTATATATATATATATGCTAATATGTCCTAATGTGAACTTTTATATCTATATATATATATATATATATATATGCTAATATGTCCTAATGTGAGCTTATATATGAGGTAAATTCATCAAGTCTTGGAGGTGTCATGAAAGCAATTTGGTTATTTCAGTCTTTATATCTTAAATAGCTTAGCAAATATTGGTGAGCTATATAATTAAAGTAAATGAAGCACCACATGTGGGAAAGGTGTAGTTACAAGAAAGAATTTACTGCTATAGTACAATTGAATACAATTGAAATAAAACTTGCAGCCTCCAACAAAAAATGTGCAAATCCAGTAACACTGGCTTAACAACACTACTATGCTGCCCCATAGTTGGGGGCCCCATAGATACCCTTCCTTAGCAGGAGTGTGACCAAAGGTTACCCATGTTAGAAGAGAAAATGAAAATCATTTATGTAGATTTGAAATTGAATGATACAAAAACATTTGGATAATCTGAAGTTTATTTCATTTCATCGAACTACCCTTAGCTTTAACAATTATCAATAGTTCAGAAACCATTTGACATTATCTCTGAATGAACGTCAGTTTAGTTATTAAGAATTACACCGGTTTCATTATAACAGGATTGTAATGGTTGTTGGGGCAATGGACAATTGTGCCCTGCTATTTTGCTGAGTAAATATTAAAAAATCACTGCTTTTTGTCACAAGTTGTTGACTTTGCTATATTTTGGTTCTCAACAGTGCCAAGCTTAACTTTT
This sequence comes from Morbakka virulenta, assembly GCA_003991215.1. NCBI lineage: Eukaryota > Metazoa > Cnidaria > Cubozoa > Carybdeida > Carukiidae > Morbakka > Morbakka virulenta. The sequence goes on along the minus strand of RDPX01000441.1, from coordinate 343,220 downwards.
TACTTTACACTTTTAGTTTAGATTCTTATTCTTCTTCTTCTACTGTACTTTTTACGGCTTTGGATATATGATATTTCCATCACCTTGTACGTCATCACTTACTACAACTTTTGTCAATTTTTTCCATATTACTCGATCTGATGCTGATGTAGGTAACTTCATAAGATCGTCTGTCTTTTCGAAGCTTGTAATATTTCCAGGTAGTATCTTGCCATTCTTTATGCATGTTATGATGTCTTCGTGAAGCTTGACAGGTAATGTTGCCCTCTTTCTTCCTGAAAACGTCTTTGCTCCATCAGGTTTTTCAAAGTGGTACAACATTGCCAATTGACATGGTGTTAACAGTGGTAACCTCAGCATATGTCCGAATACTTTCCATCTCATTTCTTTCATTTAGATTCTCATCTTCTTTGTATTTCTCTCCTCTTTCATGTTACTTATTAAAGGAAAAAACCAGCTTTAATGATCAATGCCACCTTTTTGAAAATAGAAGCATAGAATTCTTTTTCAATCTATTTCTAAAGAGAGAATGTAGCTTGAATCGTAACAAGATAACTCAAATACACGAAAAAGACCCAAATATTTTATCATTAATGTCTGTGTAAGCAAGGTATTTTTATATGGAATGATAAGAGAAAATAAGTGTTTTGATGAAATCGTAACTCTTTATGAAATAAACACTTTGTAAGAATGTGTAGCGGGTCTTTTCGCTTAGATTTTGTGAAGAGAATTGACTTATTTCTCATATGCTATATTTTTCTGGCTTGGTTTTAGAATGAAATATTTTGCAAACTTATTTTCGCAGTCTCATTTTTCAAAACTTTGTTTTGTTTGTCCTGCTGCGATATTGAAACTCCAGTTATCTGAGTTTCTCAGACAAATCACCAACAGAAAACTGGCGACCTTTTGTCAAAAATTTCACTGACGTCCATGTAATTTTCATAAAAACTTAACATCTGTGAAAGATGCAGCTACAAAATGTCAAGAATTTTAGTCTCATTTTAGAGCAATTTTAGGCTGGAAAAACGACATTTTACCAGACTTCGCCCCTTTTATCCACAACCCTCTGGTTTAAAATTGCTCCAGGTTTTTAATATGGCGTCATGTTTTGATAGTGGAAGTCTCGTGACACTATTTTTCGAAGACCCTCCATGGCATATTTGCTTCCCATTTTCACTATTGAAAAACCGACCACGGCCCTTGTTATAACATGCATGATTTGTGATTTATTTGGTTAAACAAATAACTTCTTTGTGTAAATTAAGGTGGCATGCTTTAGGACATTCATCTCTTTGGCGGAACTTTTACAGCCTAAGAGTCCATAGATTTGTAAGAAAGTATTTTGATTTCCCAAATCCATCAACACTAAGAGTAACTATCAGGTAGCCAGCTTTCATCATTCGGAAGAAAATCCACTTTGAATAAAAGTCTCATTAATACTAGTTGGCTGTAAAGCATAGATAGCTTTAAATTGTTAAATGATTTTTTTAAAATACATTGCTAATGATTATACAGTTGAAAATAAACAAAAATTAGAAAATTTAAAAATTAGAAAAGTCTGATCTTCATAATAATAGAAAATTGAAGTAAATCTTGAGTTAGATGATATCCTATTGCTGCATTTAACATAAAGAATTTTAGGAAAATTGAAATTGGCAAGGTCTGGAATTAGAATTTTCTGACTTACCTGGAATCTATCTATCTATCTATCTATCTATCAATCAATCTATCTATCCATCTATCTCTCTATCTATCTATTTATCTATCTATTTATCTATCTATTTATCTATTTATCTATCTATCTATCTATTTATTTATCTATCTATCCATCTATCTATTTATTTATCTATATATCTATCCATCTATCTATCTATCTATCTTTTTATCTATCCATCTATCTATCCATCTATCAATCAATCAATCAATCAATCTATCTATCTATCTATCTATCTATGTATCTATCTATCTCTCTATCTATCTATTTATCTATCTATTTATCTATCTATTTTACTATTTATCTATCTATTTATCTATCTTCTATCTATCTATCTAT
>RDPX01000441.1:304113-320461 GCA_003991215.1 Morbakka virulenta | reverse complement strand
AGCTGGGTAAACTTCAACAGGCTAAGGTCAGGCTATGGTAACTTTGGTAGCTGGCAGCACAAGATCGGACTGTCCAGTAGTCCCTCATGCCAATGCGGAGATAGCAAGCAAACCGCAAAACACATAATCAATGACTGTGCCACCTTCAAACCACCTGGTGGCGCCAGAGCGCTGAGAGAGCAGCCACTGAGTGATGAGCTACAGCAATGGCTGCAGATGATGGAATGGTAGAGAAGTCATACGAAAGAAGAAGAACAACAAAGAAAACGTTTCCCCTGCAATTTTCTAGAGCAAGCAATGTAAAACAAAACAGGAGAAATGAGATGGTTGACAGGGCTGTCTTGAACTTCTTTCTAGGAAAAGAAAGTCGATAATTCTATTATCTGTCCCAATAACTACAGAAAAGGCAGTTGAAATTGCCAGGGAAAAGAATACTGAAGTGTTTCAGGAGTCAGATGGTTTGGTACAGCTTTGGAAAGACCGAAAGAAATTAAACACACAAAACTGTATTTGCAGAGTTGAGTTCTGTTACACCCGGCAAGGTCTATGCGTTGCCGTGACGTATATTGCAGCTCTTTTGCTCAATATGATTTTGAAATGGTTTACAACGTGAAAGAATTTGGGCTTACATACTAAAGTCTTTTTTTACAAAATGCGGGTCTAAGTGAGAGAAGAGTTTTGATCCATAGCTAGGTAAGCTATGCATGATTGTCATGATAACTGGAAGTGATTCTTGTGATCAAATTCCCATATTCATCATTGAGAAAAACCCAACAGCCAAGGTTCTTTGTTAAGATTCTACACTGTCGATACAAAAATCAAAAGAAAAGTTGGATTGATGTGAATTTGTTTAAAGAGTGCCTTAGATAGCTGGGCTGTATGTTTTCTTCTGATAGAAGAAACGTTACTTTAGTGATTACACTATACTCACCAACAACAAAAAATCAATTTCCTCTTCTACTACCTAACAACACGTCTAAAATACAACCCATGGTTCAAGATGTAATTGGCACAACGAAAAGCAAAGTTCTGGGAAAAATTCTTTTCGCAAGACAATTAGAAGTTTAAAATTACAAAATGTCTGGTCTTTTCGACACTTCGATTCTTAGATGCCACAATCTAGCTCATGAAGACTCCACTTGCTCTTCTTCTCGTTAAGACATCATCTCACTGTCTGGAGCAAGCAAAAAACATTTAGAGCTTTAGATATCAGATAACATGTGATCATTAAATGACACAAAGTACTACTTTTACAGAAATAATTACAAATCAGGATATACTACTTACATTTATAGTTAGTAATTAGTTAGAAGTTGCTTTCTTTTATATCCTTGCTTCTATATCAATCCTTGTATTTCATAGTACATGAATTTCTTCAGGTCCAGGTTTCAGATATTGTTCTTTGAAGGCACGAATGAATATTTCAACATATTTCAGCAAAATAGAATGCAGTGCAACATGGACATGTGAGTTGATAGATAATGTCACATTTAAGTAATTTCTCTGCTGGTAGTTTGAAAGGTGAAGACAATGTTTTTAGTTTACCAGGAGTAAAAGCGATTGCGAATCCTGCATTGTATTTCTCTAGGTCATGTGCATAGTCTTCCTTCCCTTTATCTCGATATTGATTTATCAAAGTGATCTCTGTGGCTTCAAGGGCGACTGAGATTATCATTCATCACACTTTCTTTCATAATTCAGTCTGGATTCACATTTGGGGTTCGCAGAAGGGGGGAAGATATTGATTGTATTCTATTAGCAACTTCGCTTTTACAAAACTTTTGTGAAAGTGATGCTGCATACTATATCCTCGGTGGATATAAATGGCAGGTGAATGGCATTCAGAAAGTCTTGGCGTTTCACGACCTCAGACCTCTGCACCTGCGGCCAAATGCAGACCATGCAGCACCTATTTAGCTGCCCAACCGCTCCAAACTGCCAACCAGGGGACCTCCACGAAGCAACACCAGCTGCTATCTACACCGCCAAACATTGGTCAAACCAACTGTGATTGTCAAGGCTACGAAGAAGAAGAAGGTGGATATAATACACAAACCCCGGGATCTACTGATCATTTGTAGCATTTTGGAGCCAACGCATGTTAGTTCGTGGTCAGTTCTGTATTTGCAGATTTACTGTGGCAATGTTATTTGAGTGGAATGGTCGTCATAAATAATCATCAGGTCTAGAAATGGGAACACATGGGGTTTTTTAGCTTCAAAGTGAACTTTAGATTTTTTCTTTATTTATTTATTCTGTTGATTGCTGATTTCTTTGAGCTTTTGGTCAGCCTGTATGCATTTGATCTCTCTAAGTATCTCATCCCTGCACCTGAAGAACAGCTTAGCATTTTCTCTTATGATCTTTTCAATTGGCTGTGCCATCATAGACCATACTGATATGTTCTCTTTACAGACTGTTGACTCCCTTTGGCTCGTATAGCTTCATAAAATACTTCACTTATTTTATCGTGTCCAAGAAAGGATAAAAAGATTTACGTAATCCTGCGTCCTTCTTTAAGAAATGGCTGTAGGACTTCCTTTTTTTCTCATGTTAGTCATTCTTTGTCACACATATACCAACCCCCTTATTAAAATAGAAAGCTACTAAGTCACTTTCCTTTAGATATTTCTTAGTCGCATTGGTTTTCTTTGATTATTTCATTCTCCTATATTTCGTGTTGTAATTTAGCTCTAATGTTGATATCTGACATATATAATATATATAATTATGTTATAATATATATAATTATATTATAATATATGTTGATATCTGACATATATAATATATAATATATATATATAATATATATAATATATTTATAATATATATTATATATTATATATATATATAACTTACATATATATGCGTATGATCAACAGAAAAACTAAATATCTTAGACATTGTCATTGAGCCACAAAAGGAAGTCCTCATCAATGGTTTTGATACCACCTATCCAACCCATTAACTTTCATCCTCGAGTGGCTTTTAGCCTTGTTGTATGGTGACTCACTAGTACATAAAATAAAAAAACCTCGAATACCTATCATTTGGCAAATCAATACGTGTTGGTGGGATTGAATTTCACCACAACGATAAAATGGATTGTCCCTTGCACCAATTCTGTGCATGAAATCGGCGTATCGTCCCTATCCAGATCGTAATCGATTCAAGAGCACCTTCAGGTCATTTCCTGGAGGTTTCACCGTAGGTTCAGGAATAAATTAGGAAACCTGGTTGTCTGTATTACTCCATCGCTACTTCCACACATCAGTAGTCCAAGATTTGACAGATGTTGTATCGTTTATGGTGGAAGCTAAAAGGTGTATATGATTTGAAAGTGGAACTCTGCTCTTCAACCTATTGTTTGTAAGTGGATATGCGACCAATTTTTCAAGAATGTGCCCTTTCTCTGATAGCACGCGATTATATAAATTCAATATATTTTTATCTCTTCTTAAGTCGGCAGGTTCAATACCACAAAGAATATCAGTTGAAGTTGATTTTATACAACCACTCACTAGTCTCAAGCATTCATTAAGTGCACCATCAACTTTTTTGAAGTGTTGCTTTGCCTCCAAACAAGAGAACAATATTCCGCAGCAGAATAACACAAGGCCGAAGCAGATGATCTCAAAATCGAGAAATCAACACGCCACTGATTGCTAGCAACATGCTTAAGTAGGTTACATGGCTTGGTAACTTTAGAAGAGACTTCTATCAAATGATGTTTGTGTGAGAGAGTACGGTCTAGTGTGACACACCAAGGTACTTGGGAGTTTTCTCAAAAGGTAACCTCATACCAGATATTGAGATATTGAGTTCATAATCAGCCTTTGATTAGCAAGATGAAACAGGCTGGAAAACAGTTTTGCTGATATTCAGTTTGAGTCTCCAATTTTTGAAGTATGTGCTGATATCTAATATAGTTTCAATAGAAGTATTTTTGTCTCCACAATGGCGTAATAGGTCAGCTACTTCTGCTAAAACAACTAAGAACAGAAAGATTGTAAAATAATTCGTTGTACTTAGTTTTTTGGGTTTTTTTAGAAGAAAAATCCAATTAAATATCCATCCCAGGAAGAATTTATGGCGACGAGGCATTGGATGTGATTGTACTTTTTGATTGCTACAGAAGAAGTCTTGACAGGGAACTGTGCAGTTGAATTTGTACTGTCCAGAATCTAGACAGTACAAGTTCAACTCAAAAAAATGTCTGAAAAAATATAACCACATGATCTAGAGTCTAGATCGTGTGGTTATATATTTTTTACCTTGTGGAATGTGTCATAGTAGATGTGGTTGTAAAAAGAGCAGTCGTGGTGTTTTCCAATGTGTCACACTTAAAGCCTTTCTACAACTCGAAGTATGCAATGGAACCTTGTTGCAAATTCGTAGTCATTGCCTTCTCCGAATTCCTTAAACTTTGTCTTCCTTTTATTTTTAAAAAAGTTGTCATTTATTTTTGTTTAAAAAGCTTTTAAAACATAACATTTATTAAAAATCTGTTTTGCTTGTTAGCAAAGATTTTATGTTACTCTTTCAACGCACGAGCTCATTGAAGAGCTTTCATTTTGATTTTCTTGAGTTGATGGCATTAACTGACTACGGCACATTTCTGACGTTGTTCCGTTGTATCAAGTGTATTTGGAAAATTGAGCTCTGTTACACCAGACAAAGTAGATACCAACTCTTTTGCCCAATATGACACGAAAAAGAGTGCGAAGGAAAAAATGAACTGCGGTATCATGAACAACAATTTTTCATTGTGTTTATCTCGTAGTAATTTTAATTAGCACAGAGTCGTTATGTATTGCTACACACTTGGTGGTATTGATTGAAATTTCTCGTTTGCTTTGGAAGCCTCCTTAATTGTATGTGAAAATTCTTTCTTTTGATAATGTCTTATTTAGGTGCGTTAGTTCAGTGGAATTGGTTTTTGGTTTTGTTGAATTCAAATCTAAGTGAAAGCAAATTGAGTCATTCCTATTTTGACAGAACAGCAAGATTTTCAGCTTTGTGGCTTAATCAAATCTCGATGAGTTTTGTTAAACAGCGTTTCATCATGGATGTTAAATGCAAACAGCGCTCTGGTATAAAGACCTCATAATCATGCAGATATAATTTGTACACAGGATTCTATACTATTTTGTGAACGTTGTTTCATTAAAAATGGCGAGTAACAACAGCAATATGATTACTTACAGAAAATTGAATCAAGATCCTTAAAAGTGTCTTGCTGTCAAAAAACAGAGGTGGTTCAAGTGTCATAGAGTTAAATCTATTTGTTTGAGTGTCTAGACACTTCATTTAACTGGTTGGAAATCATTTAGAGTTTTTCAGCAAACTATCATCATGGCCATATTTATTTTGATGTGGTTGATGCCATTGACGATATATCTTTTGATAACCCAGATGATGAAGCTGAAACTATAGAGAATACCATAACGACTAAGCCTTATCATAAAGCTAGAAATTTGATCAAAAGAGGTTTCTTGAGGGTATTCAAAATATTTCTCAGGAAAAGGTAAATAAATATGCTGTTTGGGTATATTTTCATCATTCCATTGTTCAATCCCTTGAAAGAAAGTGCTTTTATTGGGTGTCATAATTTTTCACTTAATTTTAATTTTTAAATAAATTTTAATTTATATTACTTTAGTTCCATTTTTAAAAAATGCATGTTCTTAGAAGATGGCCATAGCCTTTATTTGAAGGCAAAGTTAATGTTCTATATTTGTAGTGATGGTTCTCATTAATCTTACATCTTTCTTTTCTGGAAGCGTTGTGGTTTATGTGTTTTGTTATGAGTTGTCCAAATCCTAAGCATAATGATATCCGCCGGAAATGGGCAAAACAATTTCCTATTCAATAGAAATCTAATAAATTATGATTTGGAAAAATTTAGCACTTTGTATTTTTGTTTTGTTTTGTTTTGTTTTTTTGCATAAAAAGACCTAAGGGGGCTTGATCATAAGGAGGCCTCTTTGTTTCAATATGTCATATTAACCGAATTTGACTTTTGCAACTTTTGTATTTTTCAAATTCAAAGTCTTTATGTGTATGTCTGTGTGTGTGTGTGTGTGTCTGCGTAGTTCTAATGGAATCGTACAACAGACAACATGCCAGTGTATTTTTCAATCTTCCACTGAATAGAGACTGCTATCTATGGGTATTAAGGAGACCGTCCATATTGTAAAAGGGGATAATGTTACCCACTGACAAAGATAGAAACCTACAATCGTACAATGAATTGAACAAGACAACGTAGGAAGCTAACATTTAATGTCAGAGAGATATTTGGAGCTCTGTTGTGGACATAGAGAAGGTTTGTTTTTGATATCCTCGACGAGAAGTCAGAAAGTGCACATGTTATCTGTCCCGTTGTCAAAGTTGAAGACGTGCAATCAGAAAATAATTTTAGCCAAAAAACGTAAAACAGCTGAAATTTAGTGTCAGTATACTTTGCAGCGTTGTGGTGAATTTAGGCTTATTCTTTTATATGACCACTGGGATAACTGCTAAGACTTAAAAAGTGGATTGGTCAGTTTTCAAAGAAAGACCTGCAAACCGAAAAAAAAGGTTAACAAAAGTTTGTCAGCAATCTCCGAAATGTATTGGGTGAATCAACCCAGATTCCCATTCTGACTTTACCAATTTATTGTAAGAGCTTCGATACAATGTTCAGTTGACGACTCAAGAAGATGCCCTATCAATGCTGGGTACCTCTGTTGCTCTTCTCCATACGCATTCCAAACAGTACTATTAAAACAATGTTGGAAAAAATGGGAACGATAAATTCTAATTTTCATTAAATCACTCACATGGTCCATAAGTTAATTATATTTTACAAATATAATGAACACAGATTTTAAATCACTCACATGATCCATAAGTTAATTTTATTATGATGAACACAGATTTAATAAATGTTTTCTCTGTCTTCTATTCTATTCTATTTCATTTTATCTAAAATGTGTATCTGCAATCAGATCCAAGTTCGTTTGTTTCGAAGTCTCGGACAAATTTGTTGAGAAAATAATCCGTTATTAAAAACACCCCTTATCATTCCTGATTGGTACTTTTTATCTGAAGCTACTTTGAAATTACAATCGTTACTCAAAAGATCTAGCACATTCAAAAATATGTCAAGGGATTTTCCGGCTTTCTGTTGCTGAGTGGCTAACATGTGTCAAGCAAGAATTTCATTTCTAGATGAAATGTACAAAGGATCCGACGTTAAAACTGCCGATTAGCAGTCAGTATTGTTAGGTATAGACTTAAAATTCTCAGGAGATACATATTTGATAAATACGCTTCACTTTTTTGGATGTTTATCTTAAACTATCGACATAAAGTATTCTTCTTTCAGTACAGACGCGCCTTGTTGAAGTCTCTAGTGTTCAGAATAGCATCTAACAGTCCTGGACAAAGGAACTTATCCATAAGACAAAAATAAGAATTTTCTTATTCTAGAAGATAAAATGGAAAGAATTCGCACTGAAATATTTTTAATAAATAAACTTTAATCAACTGAAACTAATGTTTATATCACCAATTAGAAATCAAAAAGTCTTTTCTTGATTTCGTGAGCTTGGAGGTGATGTCCAAGATTGAAGTCAGTCAAAAAAAACCAATGGAAATTGTCTGTCCTTATTCAGAGTACAGCCACTGACCAATAAAAATTTAGCTACAACAATTATAATAGCAGCAGAGAATATGGTAGAAAGGTTTGATGATCACTTCGTTCCACGTTATTAGCTTATCTAGTAGGTCAAATTAGTAAAGAAGTTGTTTTAGTCAAAATTATGTACCTGGTTAAGTATTAATCAATAATTAAAAAATACTTAAGGAGACGTGGGTTAATGTTTAGTGCAACTGCACCGTAATCAAGAGGTTCCGGGTTCGATTCCTCGAGCGGGCGACTTTGGAAATTCACATTGGAAAAAGCCATTGGTTGGCGTCAGGAAGGGCATCCGGCTAAAAAATTCCTCATTGCCAAAGCAAAGTCCCTGTGAAGGGCACCGTCTGAGCCCCAGTTACTGGGGGAAAATGACGTTAAAACCAACAAAAACATAATTAATAACTAATTATTAGTAGTAATGTGGTGTCCAGGATGATGTATGCATTCTTGTTATCATTTTTATTGTTTATTTAGTAAGGGCGTGGCCAAGTGAAATGTTTTTTCTCTTGCCTTACATCCCCAAGGATTAACAGACATATAGTCAGATGATACCCACGTTAGATATAGGAGCTTTATTCTATCATGAGTTGTAAGCTTTTTCTAGGTACGTTACAGAAGATACTTTTCCATTCATCTGACTACTAAATTTCACTTGGTACAGCTGCTTTACACATTGTTTTAGGAATAGTGGAATGATACCCATCTAATTTTTTATTGCTTTCTTCCTCTGGTGCTGAAATATTTCTATTTCTATCATATTTCCATACTGTTGTTATTAAAATGCTATTGGAAATTAATAGCCACCTTGTTTGGTTCTGTATTGATCCAAGTTGTTTGTACTTTTTGGTTAAGCTTAGTTGGTAATGCTGATGTTAAGCAGGCCAGCAAATTACCACTGAAGGAGATAAACGTTACACCAAGTTTTACATTTCAATAAAATAAAGCAATTATTTCTGTGAACAAATCATGAAACTAAATGTTATAAAACACCAAAATCTCCTGTAATTTACTACTTTTTATTTGATTGGAGAATGAAGTCCTAGTTTGTGTTCAATAACAATAAGAGATAATAAGCCAAATACGCTGTCAGGATTATTCATTCTCAGATTTTTAAGTGATCAATACTGAAACTGACAAAGGAAAGGAAATCCGTCAATTGTGTTACTTTGAATTCAATTCACGGATTTCAAGCTAGAATTGAATAGCAAAACCCTTTATAATAGGGAGTTAACGTTCCGTTTCATAGATGATATCATAGATCAATCAAATCTGTGATGTAGCTGTGAGAAAAACAATCAAGGTTGGGGAGCCCTTCTCCAAATTGCATGAAGAGAGACACTAATGGAGAAGAGGAAGTAAGTGAATGTAAGCTACCATGACTTAGTATATAGCAACAAAGGATAAGGACTATAGTAACACTTCTTTGGATAAGTTTTCACTTCCGTTTTCATCTATATCTGATGAAGACAGAACCTGAACAACTGATGTTACATAAAAATACATGTATATGTAAAAATAGAGATCTCAGCAACAAATTGTATGAATAAATTATCATTCTTGTCAATGGTATATTAGCATAGGCCTGTTTTTAAAAAAAGAAACCTTTTCACAACAAATACAAATACAATACAAATAATTGACAAAGATTATAAACTAAACATCAACCTATTTGTTTACTTTTTTTGCCTTGGGTTTGAGTTCATGCTCTTCAACCGATTTTTTTTTCAATTAAATTTATTTGTAACATAAATAATATATATGTATATGTATATATATGTAAATATATACATATTCATATATATATATATATAATCAGATGTATGAGTAAGAAAAACTCTGAGTACTGTAAAGTTAGAGTTTTTCTTACTCATACATCTGATTATTATGATAGCTCCTACTTTTTAATGTGGGAGAGCAGTGTTGTTAATGACATTTCATATTCATTTGTTAATATATATATGTATATATATGTATCTATATATATGTATATATATGTATCTATATATATGTATATATATGTATCTATATATATGTATATATATGTATCTATATATATGTATATATATGTATATATATATATGTATATATATGTATATATATGTATATATATGAAACTCTGTGCTGCACTGATGAACCCACAAAGGGCGAAACAGTACTGTATGTAGCTTGAGTATATATGTATATATATATGTATATATATGTATATATATATATATGTATATATATATGTATATATATGTATATATATATGTATATATATGTATATATATGTATATATATATGTATATATGTATATATATATGTATATATGTATATATATTTATATCTATATATATATACTTACAATAACCTTTGAATTTCTACCTACTTGATGATAAAATTGGTCAAAATAATCGAAGAGCTTTTATAAGTATCAATCAAACAAGACATGACTTCTTAAGCAACCTTCGCCTTTATTTATCAACGTAGCATGATGACATTAGATGAATGACGCACTTTCGAATTTGTCGCACATCCTAAGACAAAAATTAACTCCAAATTCTATGGTTACCCTTCCAACAAATCTAGGTCATCTTTTCCACCGTCAGTATCAACACCATCAAATTATTATAGGGGTATGACAATTTTTCCTCTTCACGATTGTTTATTTCTTCCTTGTTTCAGCATCATCAACAAATCTTATTAAGGTGTCGGTCGTAACAGAGGGAAAGTTAGCACAAAGGGTTTGCAGGACCATACCTCTGGGCCTGCTAATCAACGTAATCAACTTCTTTTGGGCATGTAAAACACTCATAACATTCGTCTTACTGATTACAAAAAACTGAATTTGCTTGTATGAACATGAAGTTAAAACTGGCAGGAAATTTTTTTGAACCAAAACAAAACAATAAGCCAGAAAGTATTACAAATAAAATTTACAAAGCGAATTGATTTTGGTTACCGGAAAATTTGTTTACTGTTAATCGTAGTTTATTTTTATTACAAAAATCCTTTTTCTCGGCTGTTACGGCCACTATTATTTAGGTCGTACTCCTTAAAATATTTTTTTGAACCAACCTTCGCCACTATTTCTTTGAAAAGTAAAAGGGGATTAGAATTCTCCACTTCCTCCTTTCTCCGCTGCCTCGACCAGCGCATAATCTAGCGAAATCTTTATTGACATTTTAGCACAAATGCTCAGTATTTTTAATTTTTCAGCGACATTCAATTAATTATCTTAAAATTAACTTTTTAAATAAACGATTAGAGGTACAAAACATAAATTTCGCTATAAAAATAACGTTCATTTTGGTCGATGGATGTTATTGGCACTCAACTGGATAAACGGGGCAAGAGTAAGAGAACTGAAAGGAATTGTGCTTTTGATACTAAAAACAGAAACAAATGACAAAGGTCACCAATGTTTTGTATTAAACTGGGGAAAGCTCGTCACTTTCGGTTACTGGCTGCTTAAAACAATAGTAAACTATAACCAATTTCTTTTGTTTGCAAAGGTAAGGTGATGAAAATTGGATATGAATTGCCTCTAATTCACTAAATGAAAATTGGACCTAGCTCGACCAGTTATTTTGAACTGACATATCTCTAAAGTTTTACTGCATTCGCGGTTTAGCAGCAAGTATTTTGCTATAGCAGAATCAGAATTTACAATACTGCTTGTGCTCTTGCATTGTCGTTTTTGTTGAATTTGACAAGCACCGGATTTTTCTCTAAAACCACTGGCTACGCGCTGCTTTGTTCTATCTCTCAGCCTTGAAGATCTACAGCCTACGTACCTGGCATCACACCGGCACTTAAGCTCATACACAACCATACTTATATTTTTGGCAAACATGATACCCTTTGTAGATGAAGGAAGGATTTTCACGAAGTTAAAATAGCTTTAAAGCGCAGTAGCACAATAACATTCAGAAATTGCCCTGGTAATTTGACTTTCAAATTTAGTAAAAACCAGTGCCACCCTGGCTAACTAGCCAGGGTAGCACTGAGACACATGGGGCCTTTTAGGGGGGTCCCTGTTTAATAGGGTTTTTGAAGCTAGATAATTTGTACCGAATTCCTTTCTCTTAAATATCGTAAGGATAACCACTAGTTAACTAAATTTGTTTTATTCTACCTATTTCTCCCCACAATTTCTCAGAAGACCCAATAACAACAACACGGTGGACTAGAATTTTTATTGGACCAATTATTAACTGCGTGGAACTGAAAAGAGTCCCACAGTGCGTATTGTCAAGTGAAGGTCGGTTTTCGAAAAGCATTGGTTTTAAAAGAAGTCAGAATTTTTTCTACTAAAACACCTTGAAATGGTAACCAACCATCCTGTTTTTTTCAGCTGCAAACACTAAGGATGGATTAAGATTATCAAGGTTAATCATGGAATTATTACTGTCTGTATTACTACTGTCTGAATCCATCAATTTATTGACTGAAAATGGAAGGCAGATACATGATATAAAATTTTATGGTGCAGCTACAAATCTGGCAGCCACAGTAGCAAAACTCAGTCCTAATATTTAGAACTTTTATGGATGCTTGAAGCAACCAAAAAGGCAAAGTCATACCATTCATATGATTCTTGTTGTAAGCCGTCTTATCAAACGTGCTCAAAAAGCATTTGGTGATCTTGGTATGCACTACACACAAGTAGAATTAAATATAATGTGCCAGCAAATTTAAATGGAAAATATCTCTGTTACATTGCATGTAATCAGCTTACAATTGAAGGCATTTTTTGAAATCTGATTTCACCTTTACTTCCGTTATTCTGTTATTTAAATGTCAAGACACAGTGTCTTTTAGTATCAGGGAGTTTATTTCCATTGTCTTCTAAATGTATCTGAAAGGAAAGTTTGTTTGCTCCTTACAAAAAAATTCTACCTCTGGCTGAACTTCCAAAGGTCACAGAAACAAAAAAGATGCCTAAGTTCTTGCAAGGAGAAATTGTAGGGTCTGGTTATTCCTACGCCACTTCATTTCAGAAAAACCTGAAATCAAAGGAAATATGTTACTATGATGAATCGGAGGGATGAATAAATATCGAAGAAAACTGACATTGCTAGTTATGATAGGGCCCTCCAGTAAATTTGTTCAAAATACTTGAACACCGAATCATACTATGTCAACAAGGCAAAGCTCTCACTGATATGTTGGCTATCCTCTCTTTCCCTTTAACTATCGCGCACTGTATGCATATGAATTTACGTCTGGAGGTTATACCTTGAACTACCAGTACGTCAAGGTGTTTAGGCTACCAGTTGGTAAATACGACCTCTAAACAAACACACTTGCTTCAAATGTTTTGAAAAACTTAAGCCTAAGAGCATCTATAGGCACACATTCTTGTCTTTACAAAGTATCGTAGTAAAGTAGTCACGGGGAAAACATATAACAACAAAACCACCCATCACAATGTTACCAGAATTAAAAATCCACGAAACATATAGAAAGATGTATATAGCAATTGACCTATTGTACACTGTGACTAAGAAGCACTTCAAAACGGAAATAAATATAAAAGCATTTACAGTTAAGTTGGACCAAGAGAAGCCGTACCTCTAGGTCAACCTTCGTGTTATTGCAGCCTACTGTTCATATATAACTGTTCCTTTGTCATGCGTAACTTTATGACACTAGGGACAATGCGAAAGGCAATATATGGAATAGAAAAAATGTAGAATATTTCAAAGTACGGAACTTAAACCTAAGCTTGTTCAAATTGTTCAGATCTGCAATTTGAGTTTTGGTGTACCGTGGTTTTAAGTATTCAAATAAACAATTAGTGGTACATTAGTTAAAAATAACTTATAAAATAACCTTCATTTTTCTTAATAGCTATTTTTCTGGCACTCGACTGGACCAAAGTGCCTCAGTGCTGGTCTAAGTGGGACTCTAAAAGTACATTTTTACTGAAATGCGAGTCCTTAATTTTTAAAAGCTCTTCAGGATTCCGTCGATTCCTTCTCGTTTTCTGCACTCCGATTATTTCAAAGAAAGTTTGTAACCACTGACTTAAGCGACAGCCAAGCAGGCAGCTCAGCTGCACTCAGCACATCATCGAACATTGAGTCCTTCACGAGTTCCCGTAACTGAGGTGCATCAGAAATGCAAGCTGCAAGCTTTTCAAAGCTTATTTGAGGAAACCTTTCCTGAAGGAAAGTAAACACTCGGCCTTCTCTGTCCATTGCCTCTACAAAGTTCTTCATAAGTCCCAGGTTGATATGCAAGAGTGGAAGTGATATCTTGTTTGGTTCAATAAGAAAGTGAGATTGAACATTGTACAAACCAGGTTTCAACCCTTGTCCTGGCGACTATTCTTGTCTGACATAATGTTGATCATCAGTCCGACTGCCCCACAGAAACAGAAAGCATGAATACTTGGTATACCCATCCTGTAGTCCTAAAACCAATCCAACAACCTAAAGATCTCCACAGATCAGCCAGTCATGGCCATGGTAGTTCAGAGCAGACAGCAACTGATCCAGGTTTCGTTTGCACAGAATGACCAACTGGAATCGAAGAGTATTCATTTCCATTAGAAAGGATAACTGCCTCGAGACTTCTGCTGGACGAGTAGAAGAAAAGTCTCCATTCTGTAGCAACATAGACAGTCCCCATTGATTTCATCAAATCACCAATGGTGTTGCAGTAAACCAATAACGAGTCTCTCTGGATTATAAAAAACTCTCAAAATTCTGTTTCATGCTCTCGATACCACTAAAATGTTGTTCCAGGTGCCAGCAAATTGTTCTCACGAAGACCGGAACCCAGAAGCCGTGGCGATTCTTTTGCAAGGTTTAAGTCTCGTGTCAGGTCATTGCGATCTGCTTGTCTTAAAGGCACTAGACGGTCATTCTCTTCTGGCACGTATTCTTTACCCTCTGTTCTGTCATATGTGTTATCAGTTTCCGATTCAGAGCTAGATTCCATTGCAACTTTTGGCTCTGGAACAGGTAGGTCTGAACCATGAGGGACTGGTCTTATGGCCGACTGAACATCTGAATTCTGAACACAATGCTTGTTCTGGCGATTGATTCCATGAACATTAGTCATGAAAAAAAATAGGTCTGTCACATTATTTTTACCCTCTCTCCACTCCATAGGAACAGCAAACGGCATACTTTTCCTTTTGTTCTTTCTCGAATCATGCAAGTTCTCAACACATGCTTTGCTGCTAAGATGGGGTCCAAATGGCCTGTCCTGGTCTTCAAGCTTTACTCCAAACTAAGCATGATATGATTTTTTTCACAAAATCAGTTACTTTTGCATGGCAATCAGGAAGAATCATATTAACACATATATTTCAGA
The DNA here is from genome assembly GCA_003991215.1 of Morbakka virulenta. Taxonomy (NCBI): domain Eukaryota; kingdom Metazoa; phylum Cnidaria; class Cubozoa; order Carybdeida; family Carukiidae; genus Morbakka; species Morbakka virulenta. Next base: position 305,469 of record RDPX01000441.1, on the reverse strand, counting down.
ACCTGTCAGGATGATTTGTACATTTGCGATCCATCCTCTCTTAATCTTAAATACTAAGTAGAAGCAATACATCTGTACATCAAGTCACATCGACTGGAGTTCAATTCTACTAAACAATAAATGACCATCCAGGTGTAAACAGGAAAATTTTCAGTTTCAGTTTTCCTAAAGGTAAAGACAGATGCAGGTTCGGTTTCAGATTGAGGCTGCTTAAATTTCGTTTTCAATATGAAAACAAAGATTGGGCCAGCTGCAGCCCTGTTTATCTTGAACTGAGTACTATTCAAGGGTCAAAACGTGCACGAGTCATATCTTAAAAATTTGACCTGACCATAGAAAATCGATGATATTTTTAGATTCAGCGCACCAACGAAGCCCAGTGTTATTTTAACCTCTGGTTATTTATTTATTTCTTAACTTTTTGTTATTTGACAAATCTCTGTAAAAATTGAAAATTGAAAAAAAAAACCAATAGCTGGAATATGAATATCCCTTTTTACACTAAGATGATGCATGCGTACATCGAAATAACCCATTTCTATTTTTCCCTTGGTTTTCACAGAAATACTACAAATAAATCATGCGCCGTTCTAATTAGAGTAGTGCACTTTCTTTAATAGCTGTTTTATTTTAAGAAAGCCCAATGAAATATCTGAGCTGTTTTTCCAAGGTTTTCTCGTTAATAATTTATTTCTTTTCCGAAAGTCGTTTGATTGCTTAGGATTAACATTGAAAAATGCTTAATTGTGTTGCATAGCAAACAGCACTATAACACTGACATCAACACAAAGATTAATAGGAAAAATCTCGTTAACACTGTTTTACTTTAGTCTCGTCCTCGTGTATCTGGAACGAATGAATGGAAGATCGTTTTACTTTGCTGAGCAAAAGCTGCAACCTCTATCAACAAGAGTATTGCTAGCTGGTTAAAATGGGGTCTTTTGAGGTTCTACTAAAAAGGTTTACATTGGAAAAAATTTATTCGACCAATTATTCGTCCAGTTATCAAGATCATACGAATATTGACTGTCATATGCTGGTTGACCTGTACTGGAAATCAAAATAGAAAACAAACTGGTAGAGCAAATCAGATTTAGCCTATTAAACAGTGGGTCTTCGTGAATCCTGATAATAGACACAATGAGGGAGAGAGAGAGAGAGAGAGAGAGAGAGAGAGAGAGAGAGAGAGAGAGAGAGAGAGAGAGAGAGAGAGAGAGAGAGAGAGAGAGAGAGAGAGAGGAGAGAGAGAGAGAGAGAGAGAGAGCGAGAGAGAGAGAGAGAGAGAGAGAGAGAGAGGAAGAGCGAGACAGAGGGAGAGAGAGAGAGAGAGAGAGAGAGAGAGAGAGAGAGAGAGAG
>RDPX01000441.1:270254-287161 GCA_003991215.1 Morbakka virulenta | reverse complement strand
TATCTATCCATCTATCTATCTATTTATCTATCTATTTATCTATCTATCCACCCATCAATCTATCTATCTATCTATCTATCTATCTATCCATCCATCTATCTATCTATCTATCTATTTATCTATCTACTTATCTCTCTATCTATCATTCTAATTTGAAAATTCTTGAAGCCAAAGTTGGAGATATATTTTTTCCATCATCTGGTGGTCTAAGTTTTCCATATTGATAAAAACTTACTTCAATTGTGTTTCCTTAATCTAGCATCTTGGTTAAGTCGAGTGCCAAAGAAAAAAGCTTTCAACCAAAACGAAAGTGATTTCAATTGTGATATTCAAGTTTTGCATCTCAAATCCTTGACTTGACTGAAGGGTAAAAAGCCTCTCGTGTTTGTTGACATAAACAAATCAATATCAACATCTATCAAAGACCTATTGACGATGTTAAGTTTACAACAACAATGGAATTTCTTCCTCTTATAATAAGTACTTTCTGATATTTGTTTCAGGGAAAGCATGGTTTTTATTTTCCCGATGGTATTTTAACACATTGTCATTTTAATATTTCTTTGATGTAATTTAAAAAAAATATTTTTTTTTAAATTTTCAAATGAACTTGAAAGTGCATCCGTCGGAAAATCAAGATATTTAAGTAGCCAATCAAATCTCTTTCTTTCTATGACGTCACACGGTCTTATTCTTTGACAGCCGAGTCATACAATATGGCCGATCCTACAACACTACTGTGAAAATTCAGTAATGATCAAGTGTTCGAAAAGTAGTTCAACACTGCTAGAAGTATGATAGCCTTTGCTGTGAATCGGATGTTGTCAATTCATGCTGCAGTTTATCTTGTAAGAAAATGAATAGGCAGGATGGTTCTGAATCAAGTCATGTATCAGATGGGCTCAGACTTGTGGAGCTTCTGCAGAACTTCATTGTGGAACAAAATTCTGTGATTGAGAAATTACAGGGTGAAATGAGTCAGCTACGAGCAGATAAGAACAGTGTGGAAGAAGAGCTTCATCAAATGATCCATGAAAATTCTCATTTAAAAAAGCAACTGAAGAATCAAGTTTTAGCCACCTCGGAAAAGCAACCTGTTTCTGCGATTAAAAAAGAACGGAAACGTGAAAGTGGAGAGGCGGACACAGGGTAAGTACATCCCGTTGGATTTCCTTTGGTAATCTGTCATTCCTTCATAGACATAGTAAATACATGCTTGTAAGAAGTCAACCAACGGCGTCATCTTGCTGAGACAAGTGTAAGAACGGAATGAGCGCGAGGCAAAGTAATGTTTTCGTTGACCATTGAAGATCAACTTTTCTTTCGTAGTGCTTGACAACAGTCGCTTCATCACTGGCAAAATGAAAAATTATAAAGCACATGGGTGCAGCCAGTAGTAGAATGATATCCTAAGCTTTGAACATACGCTACAATTGTTTCGAAATGCATTGACCAAGTATGATTAAATGTGACATTGCTGGATTGTGCATTTCGTTATTTTGCGCCATTTGCCATTTGCCTTTGCACATCACTTATTTACACCTGAATGAAGTGTTAACTCGATGCTCATTAACTGGTTTTGTGTGCCCAGGTATGAAATCATGCTGTTTCCTGTTTACTTGCCATTAAATAAGACGAGTTTACTTGTCAACATGCATGCTATTTAAAGCTGGCATCCTTCCGCTCTCATACAGCTTCTGTATTCTGCAGCAAAGTGAAAAAGTTTTGATGTGATAACAGATTTCCTGGTTTACAACTGTTGCTTTTTGGCTTGATTTTCCACAACGATTCAATGTTGATGATTGAAAGCTGTTATCATTGTACTTGAAGGATGAATTTACTCTCAAGTGGAAGTGAGTAAAAGTTTTAAATAATCAATGCAAAGTAAGACAACGCTTGTCTCCCCGTCTGCTTCTTGTTGTTTTTTTAAAATACAGTTAATGAGAAGAAAGCGATCATTAATCATTTTCGAAGTCAGATTCGAATATACAACCTGAATTTCCGACATTTTAACTTTGTTGCTTTGATGTGATGCTTCTCGATGGCGCAACAAGAATATCAGATCACAAATACAGCATCATCTTAGCAGCAAGCAAAATGACTTGTTATGACGAAAGCGAAATAATAGATTAGTTTTGCTTTTCTGGCGCACTCTTAAATGTTTACGACATATTTTTGAGTCGGGTAATTAGAGCATTTTTAACATTTTTTCTTCGAAGCGAAAAAGAGTGACTTTGTTTTGATGTTGTGCATTGTTGCTGGTTGAAAGAATCGCTTTTCATTTTCATGATTGTTACCTGTTCAAAAGGTTCTTACAAAGATCAATCATTTGTTTTGTGTCTTGTTTATAAGCTCATCATAATGACAGTTGAAATAAAATACGATGCCGTACGTTTTTATGTAGGGCTGTCTAGGAAAGATATATCAACTTCATTTCTTAAATTCTGGTTGGTTTCAAACTTGAACATGATAACATTTATAATAATGATTCACCTTGAAATGTGAAAGTGATTGGTGAGAGGTGATTATACTCTGGATTTTTCTGAAGTGAACCAAACATCTCAATTAAACATCAAGATTGTACAGGTAGAGTCAATTGTAAACTTAACTTGTGTTACTACTTTTTAACTTCCTGAAACTAGAATAGAAAATCGGCTATTTTACTCACCCACGGATCAGATATCAATCTTGAAGGTTTGATAATCCATTCAGTAAGCGTCACCTACAAAGAAAAGTGCATAACAACAAACTGAAATCATGAAGAACATACTAATTGCTGTATTACAATATGTTATAGCTTCGTTTGATCCAGAAGGAGAACTGTAAATTTGTTTTCAGCCTGGGTCATTTGTTATTTTATCCCAGTGAGATTTTTGACAGATCCTGCCAAGTCAGAACTGCAAGTAATTTTAAGTTTTCCACTTGTGAGATAGCAAGGTCACTTTATCAGACCACTGTATCTTGTGTGTTCACCCATTTGTTTCTTATATTTTGACGCAAAATAATCGGTTATCTTGAGACTGAAAAATAAATAAATTTTGCTAAGACAGTAAAAAAAATTATGAATTATATATCTAGTAATGAAACACTGAAAATATGACTTGTGGAAGATACAGATTACAGCAATTACTCTGTTGTAGATGTTTCAACATGTACCCATCAATATTCAACCTTCCTGAAGAACACCAAAGTATTATAGATCCACAGATATGTGCAGATACATACCTTTTACTGCTGTATCCCAGAAATGGGTTTATCTGTTATATAGTTTACCAACTATTTTGTAATAGGTAGTATAATGAGTGGGTGTTGTAAAGCATGCTGCATTGAAAATTTTTGTTACATATTAACTCTCCTACCTTTCTCCCACTCCCTCCCTGTCTCTTCCACTTTCTGTCTCTCTCACTTTCTCCATCTCTCCCTCCCCACCCCCATCTCACACTCACTCTCCTGCTTTATTTCTCCCTTCCTCTAACCTTTCCTCTCCCTCGGCCTTCCTCTGTCTCCATATATATATATTATATATATATATATAATATTACACATATATATATATATATATATTTGTGTAATATTGTGTATTCGTATCAAAAAGTGCTCAGTGCATATAGCAGAGCAATATAAGATAAGATAAAACACAAAAAATAAGAACTGTGATTGCAACTAATAGTTTCACGATATTTAGATCATTAGGCAATAATGCTACAAATGCTGTACATGCTTTTTATAAACAAATAAAGTAAGTGCTTCATCAAAAATAAAAATTACAGGTGGTAACCTATTACAAGGTTTTAATATTCTGGGAAAGGAAGAAAGAAAGGAAGTCCCATGTGGATATGGTTTAAAATTACTAAAGAGTGATTTACTTTCAAATTAGGTAAATAGGTGTTTGATCAGGAAAGAAGGTCCCATGTGGTTAGTCATTAGGTATGAAGTTGTGGAGGAGGAATTTGTTTTGGTGTCCCCATTTTGAAATAATTTCTGATCTTTTGTTGTATATATATATATATATACATTCACCATATTCGTCCTGGATTTCCAATGAGCATTGTAAATGGTTACAGAAGAACTCTATTTTTCTTGATTGTTTGTTTAATTACATTCACCATATGATAACTCTAATATTCTTATATTATTGACTCTCTCAATACACTCTCAATAGCTAATAATTACTTTGATACTGGTACTTATATATATATATATAACATTTGGGAAACATTTAACAGTAACCCAAACTGCTGATGATTCTGTTTACATATGCTCCCTTTCATTTAACAAACAAACAGAATAGGCTTATTTTGTATTTGTGGGGTTAATGGATACTCTAACATTGGAACCACAAAAAGTGGAATAACCAAAAAACACCAAATTAATGCTGGAATTTCCCATTATTTAAGCACATGACTAAAAAGTTGGTAAAGGAGCCACTAATGCAAAACTTGATTGACTGATTATGAAATCTGCACCAGCCTACACTAAAATATTGAAGTATTGCCTTTTATGTTTGCAAACAAAGAAGTTACTTAACCAACTTGATAAATTGATTTTTAACTTCAACTAAGGGAACTCATACCGTCCATTGAATTATAACAGCAAGGAGTAATCTTATGAGAATTGGGGAATGCCTGACTTGTTTAGTATAGAGTTGTTCTCTATATAACTATCTGGTATGTGCCTGATGATCATTAAATATGTCAAACTTTTTCTTTTATAAGAAATGTAGTTTTTCCTCATGAGACCTCATGGAGGTGCTCATTGCATGTAGCAGAGCATTACTCATGTTTTAGTACAGGAAACAAAGGCTTGTCTCATAAACTTTTCTCAGGTATGTCCAACCTTTCGTCTCCAGTATTAAAAGGAAGTTTTCTAAGTCAGTATACAAAGGAGGAAAAGAAAAATAGCAAAGTTTTCAATAGCCGTTTACATACCCTGAAGAAATGCCTGTAAACATGTATTTCAGTATTAACTATACAAAATAATCCCACCACCATCAAAGCAATGTTCAAAGTTACACACATTAGCACCACGAGCATTAGATTTTTATTATAAGTTCCCATCTGTGGTATTCATTCCTGTGTTCAAATGTCATTTCATGTCTCTGATATAGAGTAATTTTAGTGTGAAGAGTAATTCATCATTTTGGGGCAAGCAGCAGGCACCTGAAAGCAAAAAGTCAGTGGGGGAAATAGAAGAGAAGATAAACTTCAAAATGAAGCCCAACGGTTAAGACAAAATATTGGAAGCTTAAGCATTGAGCTCTTCACAACTAAGCAGAGAAGAAGAGATTCAAGGAAAGAAAAACAAATTATCAATAACTTGTAAGGTGAAATTTAATAGCCAAGAATTAATATTGACAAATTTGAAAACTGTAAAGGAGAGATAGTTTGATAATTTGAAAACTGTAAAGGAGAGGTAGGTTGATAATTTCAGATATAGGAAGGTGAGGAATATGTTGACTGAAAGGTAAAATGTAATTGGAGGCATGATGCAATTTTACTTAAAGGCTTTGTAGACTTAGGTAAGCCTATCAGTCATAACCTGCAAAGAACAACAACCTGACTTTGCCATGGTTAAAGGTGGTACTTTGTTATTATTTATGGTTGGTTTTGAAACAAACATGAATTTTGGTCATATTAGTTACTACACTCTGACAGAATTCTCCAACATACAGAGTGTTACTACACTCTGACAGAATCTTCCGACGAGTGCTTGAGATTTGAGGAAACTTGTTTTTACCATAACTCAGTAACATGAATCCACTGATCAATTGAAAAAAACAACAACAGCAACATTACGTGAAACCAGTGTGTAACAGAGATATAATAATAATAATAATAATAATAATAATTTTTTTTTCAACTTTCTCTTTTATTTAATTACCAAAATATATAGATTACATCTTTAAACTTTAATGGAAAACTATCTTACTAAAATAATACAAATCAGATTTCAATCGAAGTTCTATATATTTAATAGGCCTTCTACTATTTGTATGACTGAGAACTATGAAGTCTATTATTTCTATTCTGTAAAGTATATTATCTTTTGAACTAGAAAAAGAAAAGGTACTTCTTGGAACATTTCGTTGGTTATGCCATCTTGCTATAAAGTTAAAAAACGTGATCATTCAATACCATATTTGAATAAAAAATTGATAGTAATAATAATAATAATAATGATGATGATGATGGTGGTGATAATAACACCAACAATGCAAGCGTAGAGGCAAACTACGATAGCAATGAAGCATTTTGAAGTTACTATCAGTAAGGTACAAAGTACAAGTTATGTTAATTTGAGATTTGGTGCAATTTATGTAATAGGTAATGTTAGCTTAACAATATTGAGAAACTTTGATCCAACTAATAAGACCCTAAATTTCATATGAACAACATATTAAATGTATAAGAGCTATCTATCACATATTGTGTATGTAATAAAAAATAGGAAAATTCAGAACTTTTAAGGCTGGTGAAAACTGGTACAGTCATCCTGAGTCATAAGTCGGACTTGGAAAGTATTAGTCTTCTTCTTCTTCTTCTTCTTCTTCTTCTTCTTCTTCTTCTTCTTCTTCTTCAGGTTTCAACTGATGCCTGTCAGGTTGGCCACTCAACACCTTTTCTCCACTTGACTCAGTCTTCCCATTCTGCTTCTCTCACTCCAACTTCTTTCGTGTCATGTTCTATGGCATCCCTCAGTCTAGTTGTAGCACTGATGAATAGATCTTCATCTTCAATTTTTTTCTTTGAAAATTAAAAGAAGTTATAATTATTTTTGAGTGTGGCTTTCTTATCCACAAAACACTAAATGTGAAAGAAATTGGCAGTGAAACAGTCTACAGTTGCCCTACGAGTACATGGAAAGAGATTAATTAAAAAAATTAGGTCACTTAAATCATAAAAAATATGGGAAAAAATCCAGGTGTAATGATGAAGCTTTGGCCAAATTGGGGAAACTGTAAAGTGACATCTAACATCATAATTTCAGAATTAAGTCTACATAACGAAAATATAATTAGGTTTTTTTAAGATAAACAGTCACTCTTAAAGTACTGTTTCAACTTGTTACTTTGGTCTTGGAAAACAAACAAGCAACATACATAAATTCCTAGTTTGTTTTTTGTGTCCTCTTTCAAATTTTCCATTGCACACAAGAGCATACAAACACTTCAACATTTTTACTGTACATTTATAACACACGGACACATAACTCCATTGAATTCACCACTCTTTTGAAATGATCTACAAAAATTAGGAGATGGTCTTTACCCTTTATGTCAAAGTTTTTTTCAACAATGCCTTCCGTGAGCAACATACACTTAAAACTTTTAGAAAGCATGCTTTGAAAATTGACACTGATAATTTCGCTTTTGAAGCAGGAACATGTGATTCCAACAAACAAGAGGAAAAGAGAGTTTTTCCTATTTATATTTTAGATAATTTTTATTGGGGTATAAACCTGTTTTTGACTGCTTCTCCTTTATATGTGTATTAACTCAGGATGATAAAGACCTCAAATTGAAATGGGTTAAGATGATTGACCATTACATTTTTTTTGTATGAAGTGTTGATGATTTTTTAAATTACTTGCAGATATGATTTAATCTTCTGTTGTCATTTTCTTTTTCTTTAAGGCACATCAGCCCATCACAAGTCATTATCACTGTTACACCAAAACTTCGTTTCAAAAGCACCAGTTCAACAATGGTAAGCAAAAATGAAAATTTTGAATCAGAGGCAGGATTAAAACAGAATGACATTCCCAAAGAACTATTTCATGAAATTTCTACATCATCAGAAATAAGAGCAGAAAAGGACACTACAGATGCATCTATTCCAATAGATTCAACACGTAGAAAGGATAGTATTGATTCAAAAAGTACTGCAAACAAACGAGTTGCAAGGACACCTTCATACCGTTTAAGACAGGATAGTAAAAGGAAAACTGAAAAATATGAACTATCAGCTGATTTAAAAGCAAGGACAGTAGAGATTTTAGAGAAGAAGTATGGGGGCAAAGACATTGCTAACAAAGCAGCAAAGATTATTCAGTTATATTATCGTCATTGGATGCTTTCAAAATCATTTAAGAGAATGCGAGCATATTCAGAAAAGCGTAAGAAGTCTTATTCATCATTGCCAGAGCAGCATTTTCATGCATTAATGGGAAAAGCTGGAGCCAAAGTTTATAATTTAGACAATCCTGTGATGATAATTGATGTGCAGTCTTTCGAAACACCATCACCTGATACAGATGCAAATGAAAAAGTTACTGCCTTTGCTTTGACCTGTAGATCTACTAGTAGTCGAGGTTCTGAAAGTGATGATCAAGGGTCAGCTGTAGACAAACAGAAAGATACTATGTCTGCAGACTTTGTTAGTCCAGATGGTTTTCTTGAATCTACACCAGCTGATGTTGATAAACTTAGTGAAGATCTTCCCTTAACAACAATTTCAGATGGGAGGAAACTTCATTATGTGTCATCCTTACCTGAAAGTGAGGACAATGAATCGCAAACCACAGAAAAGGTGGAACCAGAAGAATTAGGCTATGATATTATTGATGGTATGTTGAAGGCACATTTTTATAATTTTTTTTAAAAAAAAATAAATCATATGAAATAAAAAAATTATAAGATAATAAATAATTAAAAAGTAAGTAAAGAAAATAAATTAAAATGTTTAGCTGTTGTTTGAGTGCTCTCTTCTTGAAAGTGACTTTATTTCAGTGAAGTTTTCTTGGCTCCATTGAAAATTTGTTCTATGTTCAGATAGGTTTTTCTGCTTAACAGTGATACCTTGATATGTGTAAAATTAAACATATATTAAAATAAATATTTATTTTAGCTTGTGCTTCATTGTTGCTAAACAGTATTCATTGGTCCATTTTTGCTTTGTAGGATTGCTAGTTGTTGGGCGCTTGATGAAAAATAGTGGTATTGTTCTACTTACACTTCTTTTTACATAGCATTGGCATTTCAAATAAATGTTTGCATCACAGCATAGTGCCTTCAACTGTTCTGTTTTTGCTACCTCTGATAAAGTGACAAGCCCTTACTTGGTTCCATTGTATAAGCTGTTACCTTGATATTCTATCTTCCTCATGATGTTACTTCCTTTTATGTCAAAGAAGTGAATAATGCTTTTGTTTTTAGTCTGTTATGGCATATTTCCCATATGCAGCATTAGTTGAGGCTGAGGTCAGGTGTTAAGGGAAATGCCTTATGACAAATGTACAAAATCTGACAGAAGAAGAAGACAGTTTTTCTACGTTTGGTACAAAATGGGATAGGATATCAAGAATATTATAGTATTGTGGAGCATATATTGTGCTCTAATATCTAACCTTCACAATCTGTTTAATATCTATAAAAAAATTAAACATTATGAGATATGATGCATCTCACTTCTTGATTTCATGCTTATTTAATATTATAGATCAAAAAATAATATTGTAGTTTTGTAAGTGCTTCTACATTCTCACTAGAATCCAGTGTAGCTATTTCTGTTTTGTCTGCAGTTGCTCTTTAACAGGATTATTCTGTTGTTCATTATAGGGTTGGGTAATGTGAGTTGTTCTCCATGAGAAAAGAGGGAAATTCCACTGCACATCAGTTGCAACCTGTGTAAAATGACAGTAGTCTAATTCTTTGTGATTTGAAAAACCTCTTTAGTTTAGTTAAGAGAGCAATGTTTTTTTGGATGTATGTTGACAGAAAAAGAACTAGAAATAGCAACACCCAGCTTTTTAAGATGCTGAGCCCTTACTATCTTGACAGAATCCACCAATAAATCATCTGCATAGGTTTTGGCTTGTACAACTTAAAGGGACCTATACCGACAGATGCTCTACCATTCATTATTGTGTTTTTATTTGTATGTGTGTGTGTGTCTGTGTGTGAGATATATATATATATATAGATATATATATATATATTAACAGTAGAAAAGCAGTAGTTGTAGAGTGCTAAGACTTCAATATATCACACAAGAGATCCCAAGTTTTAGCTGTCAACTTTAATGCAAAGTGCAAAACTCTGATTTTCAAAGTTAAAAGTGAGATAGAAAAATAAAATAGACAATAAATAAAAGGTAATAAAAATTATAAAATAAATAAAAATAAATTTTGGTTTGTCAACTGAGTTATGTTATGTCCCTTAACCTAATCTTTTGCTTTCTTCTACTTTGCTTTCCAGCTATAGGTGTCTAAAACACTTGTTTAATTAGGCTTTGGCATAATAAGCAATGTAAAATTCTCTACTTCTGTACTCATAATGCTTCAAGACCCAAAAGATGGGTTAAAATTTTTGTTCTGGAGGTCAATATTTTCTGGCAAATTCAAAAAAACCCCAACTGATAAAGAAACATTCCTCTTGCTTACAAAATTACTCATGAAAAATGTGATTATTTTGATGCTTGATTGGCCGTACAAACAAGTGGATGGTCTGGTAGTGGACTCACCACCTTGCTCATTGTTGGCAAATATCTGTCAAAATAAATTTGAACTCCTGATCCAAGGTGGTGCCAAGGTATTGTAATGTTATATGGATGACATACTAAAATCAATAAAATGTTATTTTGTTGATCAGAAATTGGCTGAAATGAATTCACTTCACTTGAATCTAAAATTCACAATTGAAGTGGAAGTAGAGGGCAAGTTACCATTCCTAGATACTTTTATTATTCATCATGGTAGTTCACAGTCTTGTACTTGGTATTGCAAACCACTGACACTGGACTCCCAAGTAATCAGGTTTTGAAAGCTATATTTCTTTATTGTTTTGAATCTATTGTGCTTGCAATGATTGGACCTATTTCTGAGTGTAATTAAAACAACACAGATTTTAGAACAAAACCAATATCCACCCAAATCCTGTGATGATATCATTAAATCAACAAGGCATTACAACTGAAAAATTCTTGATGGTCTTCTGATGCACCCATACAGCTAGTCATTACACTACATTACCTCAAAAAAGCATTGAAACCAATGGTAAAGAGGAACTGAAATCAAATGGTATTTTCAAATGCTTTATCTAGCCAACAGAGAGAAGATGGGAAAAGAATTGTTTTTTTATTATGGGTAACATAGATATAACACATACAATAATATTTTAGAAATGTTTGAGCTGATTTTGTATAAGCTGTTGAAGCCAGGTCAAATAATAGATGGATAGTTTATAATGAACAATAATTATACAGGCATTTTTATGGAAAGACAATTTTTTTTCTTTTGTTTTTGCAATATATACAAATTTTAAGTAAACAAGACAATGAACAACATAGCTATTGTTCTTGTTTAAGAATAAAAGAAGTAAATTATTAAGTGTCTTTATTGAATTAAGTGATTTATTTATAGAATTTGATAAAACATTTCTTAGTACTCTGTCCAGAGTTTAATTTTTTTAACTAAAAAGTAACTTTTCCTATGGTAATATCACTCTGCCTTGCAAAGATGAAAGCATTAGAACAAGATAAAGTGTAAATCAAGAATTAAAAATCCTTTTTAAGCAAGTGGATGAGATTTTTTCACCAGGTTAGTTTGTGTGGCACATTTTCTTTACGTGCTGAAACATCACTGGAGAACAAAAGACAAAAATTGCATAGATGCAACCCATTCAATTTTTTTCTTAAAAGGGAACTAATGTAAAGCAAAAATTTAAATAGAAATTGACTTTGATAGTGTACAGGAACTAAAGAATGGGAACTTTGGTAAGAGATCGTCATCCATGGGATTATATTTACACCAGGCAAGTTTACCACGTTGGGTAAAAAAATTTTTGACTCAGTTGTCAGTAATACACCCTTTACAAGGATGAAATAACAAAGACAGATTTTCATACAAGCACTGATTTTTTTTCTGTTGAAAGAAGCATGTTATTTAGGTTGTAGAAAGGGAAGGAAGATATTTGTGTCACAATGGTTGCATGAAAATATTGCTGTTTTATCTATTCACACTTCAATAAATTGTAACATAATCAGGTTTAACAACTAGTATTTGACTTAAATTAAAGGTTATTATTGATGAACTGGCATAATGAAAAACAAGTATTTTCCCCTGTTTTTGAAAATTTGAAAAGCATGGCAATGGATATTCTCACACGTGTGTTGGAAGGGATTTATTTATAATTTGTTAACATCTGTGTATCAAAGACCAGCTGTAAATTAGATCCTGTCAGGAGTTGACCAGTATGAAATGAAATTGTTCTGGAAATGCAACAAGTACATGTTAATATTAATAAAAAGCAAAAGTTATTATATTAAAGTGTATGTTTTCAAAATTGGATTGGAACAATCAATCAGTCAATCTGGGTGCCATGCCAGAATTCTGTTGTGGGCAGCAGGCATAACAGCCTTCTCTTGGTGTTTCTTCAGAACCTGAGTGAGGACAGTGGGTCTCCAACCAGTTACACTTCCTAACCATGCCCAGTATGTAGTTCTCTGTCTTTCCCTTGATCTTTTCCCTTCTACACGGCCAGTCAGCAAAACCTCTTCAAGCCTCTCCTTCCTAATCACATGCCCTGCGAACCAAATCTGCCTGTTCATGATCATCTGTAATAAACATCATAAACATTAGTCACTGCCCTACGTGGAATGCCCACATTGGTTATCCTGTTTGAACAAATATATGTATTACTTATTATTTATATTTTATAAATTATTAATTGTATTATAAATATATATATACACATTATAGTAAATATTACATAATAAATATTTTTATGGATATTTCACCTAAATATGGCTAGAAAATTGAGCTATTTTTTCAGTAATTATTTGATTGGATACACTTTTTTTCTTGTAAATTTTATTTGCCATGGAAATTGTCATAAAGAGCAATGCATGTGTTCCTTTAGTTATCTTTAAAAGGTCAGTTAGTTTTATTCATTCACCAGCATACAGTATGTAAGTATTTCAACTTTGCCTTGATCTTCAACACTTTACTGCTATTTTCCTTGTAAGTGTAATCATTATCAATAATGAAAGGGACATTACTGACCTACCATGCCCCCTTTAACAAATTCTCTCTAGCAGGCGTGGTCTAGCATCTTGTTCAGATAATCCATCAAATTACCAATCTCTTTCAATTTTAGGTCTTCTGTATCCTTGGGGTCCATATACCATACCCATCAGCAAAGTTCTATCAGATTGGTTGCCTCTTAAAATGTGACCCACAAAAGTATGCTTCTTCTCTGTTGATGCATCAGATAATCTTTTGTTACACCCACATTTTTCCAATTCAAAACTTCGCCATTAGTTATTTTGGTTGCCCAACTTATCTGAAGAATCTGGCAGTAACACCAAAGTCTAGAACTCACAATTCTCCTCTTGTCTGACTTTTTTTCACCCAATATTCAGAGCCATAAGTAGTAATTGAGAAAACAAGAGAATTCAGCAATCTTTTCTTTGTGATTAGAGAGATGCTTTTGCCCTTCCAAATCGTTTTAAGAGCTACTGTGGCATTTTTTGCCATTGTGTTTCTGTACTTTCTTTCGATGGTATCATCATAGTTGTCAGTAAGGATAACACCAAGGTAAATGAATTCTCATTCTCAACAGGCACATCATTGATCAAGATGATCAATGATGAGCTCATCATCATACTTCCTCACCAAGTGTGATGATGTCAAATTCTTTCTTAATTGCAAAGTCTTGTGGATTATCTTTCTGTTCGGTATAATTTTGGATAGGGTTTATATTCTAGAATGTTATGGATAATTTTTTCTTCTGAATAAGTTTTGATAACTGTTCTCTTTCATTGGTTTTCTCCATCTCACATTGTTAATTCTTTATTATTTGACACAAGCTGTTGAAATGCATCTTAAGATCAGCTAATTCACATCTTGATTTACCTTACAGGTTTTTGTCTACTTCTATTATTCTGTCATTAATGATTAGTTTAATAATTACGATATTTCAGGATATTTTAATAGCCAAGAGTATGCACCATTGCTAATTTTGTTGTTATTGTTGTGATTCTGCTGCCAGAAAATCATGTCATGCAAGTCCTAGGAAGACCGAAGGATGGAGATGGATCCATTTATTCATTGGACGAGACCAGTGGATCAGATACAGATATTCCTGGAGAGGACTTCCCCCCAGGTTCTTCCCAACCAAAACCAACAGTTGATAAATATATGCACAAAAGGCAGTTCAGGATAGGAGTGAATCTCTTTAATGGGTTTGTACATTTATTGTAATGTGTTTTATTAAATTGTTTTAAATTCCAATGGTTATGGGACTGCTGTATAACCCATTGTCATAAAATTGATATCATTTTGGTTCTTCATATGAAAAATAACAGGTATTGAAATGTATTGAACCAGCTATTTTCAATGTAACCTTTCAATGTATTTTGGTCATTTGGTTTGAACTAAAGAAATGGAGGTGAAGTCCTTTGAGCTAGAATAAGAGGCATAAACACACACATCAGCACAATTAGGTTTTTTTAATCATAAAATTAGTTGTTTTCCAACTTGTTTGCTTTTCAGTGTAATGCGTTATAAAATCACCATTTTGTGAAGCAACTTGGCGAATGTGTGTTGGATCGAAAGCATGTATGGGAGCAACAACAGAACTGCAATGGCGAACTAGAAAATGCAGGAGATTAAAAAAAAGGAAATTGGATGATGATGTTTTCCATTTGTTGCTATATTGTATTATTACTAATGTTCCGAAGTTTTTAAAGTTAGATTTTATTTTTCATAGGATACCAGAAGCAGGGCTGAATTACCTTATTGATAATGGACTAGTTGAAGATGATCCAACAAAGATTGCCGGCTTTTTGAGAAAAGAAACGACAATTGCAAAACAGAAGATTTCGGAATTTTTTGGCAACTATAGAAAAGAATTCAATATGAGTATATTAGAGTAAGTACATTTAAGACATTATATCTTTTTAATCATAAATATCTTCATTTGTTTTGTGGCACTGTTTTGTTCTTGTTCATCGAGTTGTCATCGCGGTTTGTCTTCAGCCATTGTAGATAGGCACGCCGTAACTCTCCGATCAGAGCCAACCAAGGCTTTCTCTAAAGTCTTGACCAGAGTTTGGACCACCAACAGCCCTTTGCATTTGATGATCTCCTAATTCTCACGACCCCCAACTCTTTTAAACTGATTTTAAATTCGCCTTGACGCTCTCCTGTCTTCCCTTTAACACTTTTTGTTTTATACAGTACCTTGTACACACAAACATATATCGTTCTTACCTTGAACAAAGTTCGATATAATCTCATTTTTTGTTTGTTTGTTTCTTGTTATTTGGAATTTTAACTTGATAAAACCATACAATGGATGTTGATATCTTTTGAATAATAGACGCCCGCGGGTGACAAAAACCTGTCATTTGAAGTCTTCTTTACATGGGATGCACCTGTAATATTTTTGGTAAAAAATGCCCACTGTTCAATGGAGAATTGCCACCAATACATACTTGATCAAAAAATAACTTCTCATACACCATTATCGACTAAGGTGAGACCAGTTTTTTAGGAACTTGATCATACTGTATACTGGTGATGCCGATCTTGTTGCTCATTCTCCTGGTGACATGCAGTCTGTTTTGGATCGCTTTCCTTGTGCATGTTTAGAATATTATGATGTAAACAATCCTATATTTAAGCAATGAGAGCGCTCCGTGTAGTAGTTCTTAAATATAAGATCTTGGCAGTTATAGAATCTCATCACATCACTAGGAAACAAAACAATAGGGAAATGATAATACAAAAGGAAAATTAACTAACAAGAAAACAATGGATACCAGGGAGAGGGAAAGCGATAACAAAACAATTGAACGCGATACATGAGGTAAAAGGATGAATCGCTACACATGTACACGTTTTGGTGTGACATCCAGCATCATTAAAACCTTGGGAATTTATACTCCTGCACCTGATAACCTTTTTGTAGACCCTGACATTTTTGTTAATGGAAAAAGGTTTGAAGTTTTTAAGCATTTTGTTTACTTGGGCAGTGCTCTCTTAAATGATGACTCTCTCAATTTTGAAATCAAGAAAAGTATCGGCAAATCTTCAGGTTCTTTTGGCAAATTAGAAGACAGAATTTGGTCTGATGGAATCTCACTCCAAAAACCAAACTTACTATATACGCGACCAGTGTGTTGGCCACTGTTGTGTGCCTCGGAGACGTGGACCTGCTTGAGAGAGTCTGCCATCATTGCCTCAGGCATATTCTTGGAAGCAAGTGGGAGGGTCAAAGCCCCGACACTACTGTCTTGTCCAAGCAACTGTTCTACGGTGAAATGTCATCTGGAAAAAGACGTCGGTGTAAGCTACGAAGAAGGCTCAAGGACAATGTTAAGGAGAACCTGAAGCATATGGAGATTGCTGCTGTGAGGCATTAACTGCTGATCGTGAGCATTGAAGAGGTTTAATCTTTCAAGGTGCTAAGTTGTATGAGGAGAGCAGAATTTCTCGTGCTAAACTGAGGAGAATCTGCAGGAAACATGAGCCTTTACCAGTTGGTTGTGATCTTCTTTGGCCTTGTAATGTGTGTGGTTGATCTGTTGTCTAAGGCAGGACTAGTGAATCATCAGAAAACTCATCAGACCACTAGACCCAGAATCATTTCTTTTGTGCCCCTCACTGATACTACTTCTGAATCTTCCATTTACTCATGTCCATCGTGCCCCAAAATCTGGAAATCGTCCGGTGGATTCAAACGACACCTCAGGATTCATGGAGATGAATATCCCACTGTTGCCACCTTAAGGGATCACTTGGAATGCCACGTCTGCCACAAACCGTGGAAGTCACTTGCAGGTCTCAAGAGCTACCTAAGAGTACATCAGCGGAAGGAGCAGGTAGAAAAAAGAAATGAAGGAATGGCACTCGTCTGATCAGACGGAGCAATCGTCATTTATGTATGTATGTATGTATGTATGTAT
>RDPX01000441.1:224566-236084 GCA_003991215.1 Morbakka virulenta | reverse complement strand
CTAGCCAGGCTTCCGATAAACATTCACAACTTTTGTCGTCACTATCTTGTAATGAGCTTAGCAAATAATACTGACTTGTACGAGTGGAAACTTAACAGTAGCGGTCAGCGTAATGTATGTGATATACCGCAAACTCCTAGCTGTTATCTAGCTTTCGAAAGCTACACCTGGAGACACGATTCCATTTTTAAATCCCTTTGTAACTAGGATTCAAAAGCTGCCTTGTACCTTCAAGTTATGTGCATACCTAGCAGCCTTCCTAATTCATCAGAGATATTTCGCCGGGCCAGACCTGACCAAATCATTAAAGAAAATTCGGATATCACTGCCATTTAGCTGACAGGTCCATATGAAACTAATCCCGAGCCCTCTGGAGAATACAAATGAAAACGATACGATCGCTAAACACCGGACCTTTTGCACTCCAACGTCATAGTTCTCTCTTTTTCTTTTTAAAATTACTAGTCTAAGGTTTATTACGCAAAACTTGGATTATGTTTTAATTGCAACGTTGATTATAAAAATTCTTTAAGAGGTTTCAGTTAGGTGCTCTTATTTTATTTACTGTAGGAGAAACAAAGAAGGGATAAACCCAGAACTCTTTCATATGGATAAGGAAACGAATAGTTTAGTTAAAATAAAAGGCCTATAAAAATATGTAATTTCTATTTAAATTTCAAATAGTATGTTTAGTTGTTATTGTTGTTTTGCGTTAAACAGGATGCAAAATTCAAATACGGCTGAATACGTAATTCCGCCCCGTTCTTTGATATTGCCTTAACACAGAGTTCAATCCCATTTTTTAAAATTTTCCTGGTGAACATTATTTCGTTCGTACGAGGTGGTACACGCATATTATATGCATATTATATTATTATACGCATATTATATTGTAGTTGATATTTTACTTTGCTTGCTTGTTTCTGTTCGCTTCTCTTTTCATTCAATCCTTTATATTTTCCGATGTCGTCTGATTATTTCAGTAAGTAAGTGTGTAAATTCAAGCCGACTCTTCGTGAATACAAAGCAAAGCTTGGCATCGACATGTAAACTTTGCCAACTTTTCACTGATCCGTGGACTTTATCTTTTCACAACGTCAGTTGTTGTCATTACAGATGAAATTTTGTTTTTTTTCTTGACGGCATTTTATTGCGCTACACTCCCCTGTTTTGTTGATTTAATTATAATTTCTAACAAATTAATGGGATGCAGATTTATTTTACGTTAAATGAATGATTAATGAATTACTAGTCCACTTTATGCCAATATAGAGGGGCCGTGGCTTAATGGTTAGTGCAACTGCACAGTAACCAAGAGTTCAGGGTTCGATTCCCCGAGCTGTTGAGGAGAATTTGGAACTTTGCGAAAAGAAAAAGCCATTGGTTGGCGTCAGGAAGGGCATCCGGCCAAGAAATTCTTTACTATCAAATCAAAGTCCCTGTGAAGGGCACCGTCTGAGCCCCAATTGCTGGGGGAAAATGACGTTAAAACTAAAAAAAAATATATAAAAAAATAGCTCATTAGCTAAAGTTTCATTTGAATTAATTTTTCGTAGATTATCCATTTGGCGCATTGATGATGGGCAAGGTCGATGAAAAAGTAAGTTGATATAAATACACTACACTTAACTGCATTGTAGTTTTTACTTTTCTTTCTTTATCTTAATCATGACCACTCGCCAGAAGGCAAAGCAGGTAGCCACAGTGGTTTGCATTTTTATTGAAGTAACATATTTAAGTGTTGCTAGCATGGACGATGGCGCAAAGCAAATGCATTTGAGAGTATTAATTTCTACTTTCACTTGACTTCAGTCATCTTATCTGCTTACACCGTCAGTGAGCGCTTTAAAATGGAATCATTGTCATTGCTGCTCTTAACCGTGACTTCAGAATAGCTCGAAACCCAAAGTAGACTTAAGATTTCGCAGGTACCCTTGCCTAAGCAGGCTGGAAAAGCTTACTTTTGTACTAGTTTTTTCTATTGCATGTCAAGTCCCGGAATCAGCACGCCCACCACCATTAGTAAATGAACATTAAAGGGCAAGTCCATATTTGAAACTATGATCCTCTAAGGTGTTAAAGCGTTTATTGGGAACCTGTAAAAGCAATTATACAGTTGATAGAAATATTTCACTAATGAACTTGCCCTGTTTTACCAAGGGTAGTGTCGTAAAATCTCAACAGAGCCATCTGCGACCCCGCTTTTTACTTGTGGTGTTTTCATACATTTACAAATAATACAAATATTTACATATTTAACTAGTCGTGGCAATTTGAAAACACCACACAATCGATGATGTAAATACAACGATACTGAACTGTTTAGACCTTGGGCAATCAGCTGTTTACAAACCTAACAATGACGTCATGTCTGTTATTGACACCGTTGTCGTTATAGGGAAACAGCGTCAGGTCTTTAGGGGCTCGTTCATGCTACGAGTTTCAAGTTTCACCTTTTCAATCTTGGGAAGAACTCCTATTCTTAAATGCCCGTAACAGTGATGATAAGTGTCTAATATAGAAGTTGTCAGAAGAACATAGCCGAAAGTCTCTTCAGAGTCCACAAGACTGTTAATAAACAGAGTGTAACTCGAACGGTTAGCGAAGCACAGCTGGACTTTAATCCAAATTTGTCACAGTGCTAGTACTGTTCATTGTATGATTATACATAGCCAGAACATGAAGGATAGCACATGGAAGAACACCAAAGCGATTAGAGCCTATCGCTGGACCTTGACACGTACACTGCGGGTTGCTGTCACTTAGTCATTGAGATCCCTAAATGGGCAGTAGCCCACATATCTTTTGCTGTGATATTTCTGGGGAAGCATTGCATTAATATACCCTGGGCTATACCGTCCGACTCAAGAGATTCAAACTACACCATACCTTGACCCTGTTTGACACTTTTTTTCGAAATATTTGTTGGTACTCGCCGTTTGTGTGTAGCTGATCCTTGCTAGGTGTAAGAATATAAAAATTAATAAAAATTTTTGGAACTTCCAATGCAAATTTATTTCATTTTTCTTCATTGACATAGTTGGTGGGCTGCTTTCTTTTGAAAGAAGATAACTCAAGGAAAGCATTTATTGAAGAAGTTGATGAGTACATTAGAGAGGTAGGAGAAGTGAAAATATGCTTTTGTTAACGTTGATCGGAACTTGTAACTGGTCCTGTATTGAACTTGTAAAAAATTGCTTTCTTTTAACTTGATATAATGCAAACGAAACTATTTCATCACTAATGTTAAAACAAGTTTTAATTGTATCAAAACAGCAGACGTTAATCACATATCAGTCATTGCAAAATCTGGTGAAAAGTCAATACATATCTTGAGAAATTGAGAATTTTTAGATGAATTTAATTCAAGAAGGAGGAGGAGGAGGAGTCCCGAGTCAGGGGTTCTCTTTGCGCTGGAGTGATTTACCTCGGGGTTTTTCTCCCAACCCGTAGTATGTACGCCACCATTTTATTACCTTTCCAAAACCTATTTCGCCGCTTGAAGAATTAGGTATATATTTGGCTGCATAAGTTTTCGTAGTTGTGTTTGTCTAGATTTTGGACAAGAATAGCATCCACACTTGCAAGTCTAACAACGAGGATAATCGATTGCTCTTCTGAAATTATATGGACCAAAGCTCTAAGCTGGTCTGGCTATCTTGTTTGATTTACTTACATACAAACGCTAACCACTGTTGCTTGGCGGCTGGAACGCAACTCAAATTGTTTGAATGTCAAGAAAGATGATGAGTCAACTTCTCCCTATTCTGAAAAGACTCAACCTTTGCTCCCAGAAGTTGTAAGATAGACTCTTCGTGAAACATCTGGTGAGGTCTGAATGCCCACTATCAGGTAAGAATTATAAGCTGTGTGAAGTGTTCGAGTCGTGTGAAAGCTGCTTGTGAGACAGACGTCAGACGTATCAGTGTGACTCAGAATGGATTGAAGAAATTGATGATGATTGCAACGATGATAATAATGATACTGATATTCTTTTATTATGAAAATCATAGCAGTTACTGGTTACTCGTTGACTGAACTTTGCAGAGTACGATAGTTCAACACTGTCGCATCAGAACAATAATTTTACGTAAGATTCAAAACAATGTAATGTGTTCAATATGGTACTGGTAGGATCTTCATCAAGCAATTTGAATTTTGTGGAGTCAGAAAACTAGTCATTTAAAGCAGCATAATAGTGAACAGTGGCAATCATCTTTAATACCGTGTCTCGTTAGCGAAATTGAGCAGGCTTCATAATATTGTGATTTGATAATTGATTTAACATTCATTATTTTTGAGTTGCAACGCTCATGTGATCAGCAAAATTGTGAAAAAGGCTTGTTCAGCCAATAAGTTTTTGGAAAAAGAGATGCTTTGATAGGAGTTATATCATTTTGGCAATAAAATGGAACAAAGGTGGAGGTGAGGAATATTAGTGTGAATATAGCTGCGAAAGATCAGTTGGCAGAAGATTAGTGTGGTGGCGATAGACACTGATTTGATCAGAGCTGCCACTTGAATTTACTTTTAATTTTCAATTTTGTTAATCCTTACAATTCAATTTTTTTTAATTTATTTATTTTTTATTTCGCTTTTTTTTCTTCTGTTCAGTGGAAATAGTACTCGAGGAGTTTAAAAGTATCATGCCAAAAGTCGACTTCTGTCTAATTCCCTGATGCCCTGTTGGTTGGCATCATATCATCACATCGATTGTCGAATTGCATTCCTTTTCCTTCTTGTATTCCCAGTAGAAATATAAGTAGAATAATAGGTGTGCACCGAACTAGATTTGAAACGGTACCTTTGGTTTTGCGGGGGAAAAGGGGGGTGATATATCAACCAGCGAAAGAATGGCGTACTTCAGTGGAAGATATGGTTGCACATATCATCTGCTTAAAAAGGAGCTCCGATATCTCCGTTTGCAGAGCATGTGACCATGATAGCTACAGGCACTGGTTCTAATACAGTTCTGTACAAACATATTTTTCATGTTTCTACAATTTGAAATCCTCTCTATCTAAAGTAGATGCTTTTAAACGTACAATAGTATTATTGAGCTACAAAATATTTTTTTGTTAAATATGCAATTATTTATGTTTATTTTGCATTGAATGATGAATTCACTTTTTCCCATTTTGTAGACAAATGGAATGGAGAACATAAGAATAGGTATGTTTTTTTTATTCCTGAGAAAATTGCATAAAAGTGTTTAATATTTGGTGCATTTTGGTAAGCCATCCAGAGTGCTGCTTTTCCCATGATGTTGAAGCAATGCAGTAGAGTTTTCGGTAGTGATCTTGTTACTCTGACCCTACATCTAATGACAACAGCGCATCATGGAGACAGGAAGGTCGTAAAATGTAAAATTATATCTAGAATTACTTGACAATAACTGGAGCCTTAACCTAATAAAAAGCCATGCTTCTCTGTACGTCATCAGTTGCAACAGGTGACCAGCCGTGAATGCACCTCCCGTTGTTTTCTTCATATCGTTGATTTTCCTTTTAAATATTTATATTTTACTATATTTATATTTTTTTATATATTACCCTCCCTTACGAAAGTTTGGTTGAGCACTCTCTCTGAGATTCGGGGACCTGTTGCTTGCGTAGTTTGAGCGCTCTGACAGGATCCCACAATAATTCTTTAGGATGTGTTTGCTCCGGCAACATAGCCAGAGAGTTATGTCTCAGAAGTTCTGTGCTGCACTGATGAGCCCACAAAGGGCGAAACGGTACTGTCTACAGATTGAGTATTTTACTATATTGATAAAATCCCCGTCGATAGCCATTGAACAATTTTCTTTAAAATGCCTTGCTTTGATAATTGTAACGAGTCGGCTATTTCTGCTTGGTTTATTAGTGTTTTAATAAGGTAATTAAAGTGGGTGGCCTTATATTCAAATCTTTCATTAGGGTATTTCTCAAATGTAACCTTGAGTGTTTCACTTTCTCAGAGTAACTATATAAAAATATATATTCGTATGAACTAATAAGAAACTCTGTAAAACGTATGAAAAACTAAATATCTAGTAGCTTGTTATGATTCAGCCAATTTCGAATTTCGTCATCAATAGTGCTGATATCACCTCTGATGCCTACTCAGAGTTATACTCACCGCTATATCCATTTCTTTAACCTTTTAAGATTGCAATTCACGTATATATTCTATATTATATATAATCTATATTATTATTATATTGTAGATTATATATATATATATATATATCTCCATATTATTATTGATTTCTGTAAAATTATTTCTCTTCATTGTATAATATATGTACAAATTAATTCCTTAAGCCTTTTTTATATAAAAAGTGTTTTAAAGATATATTATTTAACTATATACATATATATATTATATATTATAAATGTATTATCGATAAATAACTGTAAATATTATCTTCATCCAATGTATGACCTGTATGGAACTGAGAGTGATGAAAACACCATATATCTCTCTGTGTGTGTGTGTGTGTGTGTGTGTGTGTGTGTGTGTCTCATAAATGTTAGAATAAAGACTGAAAAAAGTAGGACAGATTACAATATGGTTATGTTCAATGTAACATTAGACAACATGGTAGCAAATCACGTAAGTCATACTGCGTGTACTGATTCATTTGGAAATACCATAATAGTACCAGCATACCATACGAAGAGATTATCGATCATGTTAATAATGATAGATAATAACGGAATAAGTAATCTACAGCTTGTTAAACCACAAGAGAAAGGTGTAACAAAGGTGCTAGAGATCGAGGTTTTTCTTTTATTACTTAAAATCATGAAATAAGAAAATCTGTTAGAGCTACTAACTGTGATACCAAAGAAATATGATATTTCAATAGTTTGTACGCTGTGCAACACCATCAGGTGTGAATGCAGGTATTGTTCAATAATTAATTTATTCACTGATTTGTGAATAAATTAGATGTGTATAGTGTTATATACTGTTTTACCAGTTTGAGTAGCATATCAAGATACTGTGTATTACGTTGGAGAGTGAACTGCTTCCACATTTTGTTCTTCATTGTTTGGTCATTATTCAACCCCTGACGATTTCTCCTCATTCCAGATTGTGAACATTTGTACATTAGGTTTTTTCTAATAGGTCTTTCAAATGTTTGTTACTGTTCTACTAATTCCATATCAAAACCGAGTCCGGTTTGTATGGGCACTGAATGAAGATAAACTCAATAATCCATAGCAAAATATGTTCATCTTTAATACATACAACCTTGTTAATGGTTTACAATTTTCTAAGGGTCAGCTTGAAAGAAGAGGTGGAGTTTATTATCCATGCGAACGAATGGAACCCAATATAGAGGAGACTAAATCCAACAGATCACTAATAGAGTACACAGCTGGGGATAGTCAGAAAGAATTTGTATCAACGATTACATTGGGCATGTTTAAATTTTTCTATGGTATAATGTACTTCGACCTTACCATGCAGGAGAGTGAAATTAGAGACGGTGATGCTAATCTGTCTTTCAGATATTCCCTAACAGGACTAGTAAATACTCCAGGACAAGTAAATATCACTTGTTTGCCTTTGTCATTGAGTTCCTTTTTATCACAACAGGATTCTTATTTTGATAAATGTATCCTTGTATTTTTTGGTTACAAAGCGAACAAATGACCAAACTCTACATGTTCTTAAATAATTAACAGTTCGTAAAGGTTTGAATTACAGTAAGCCTTCTTTTTCCTTACTCATTTTCAAATTACTAATATCCATTATATACTAAAATTATATATTTTTATTAGGAAGCATTTGAATGGAAAACTCGGATGAATCATGGAACGGTTCACTATTGTGTTTCTAAGAGATGATCGACCTAGCAAAAAAATGAATATTGATATTTAGAATCCACAAAGTGATTGACCGTAAAATGAATAATATACATGATTAATATAATGTGGGAGTAGTATATATGTTGGGAGGTATGAGAGAACTTTTTATAGAAATGCACTCGTACCCGCAACATATATACTCCTCCCATGTTATGGTAATCATGTATATTCCAATATACTTTATCATCTTAGAACTTTAAAACATGGCCAGTCACACTGGGACGAATTTTGTCCGCTTCTTGGTGATATTCCGTGAGATTCAGTCTTTGGCAAATCAGATTCTGATGCTGCAATTGAATTCACAGAATAGGTACAAGTTGGTATTGAAACATTTGCACCTTCTCATAGTTACAAAGTTAAAACGGCATTCGCTTACATGGCTCATTGTTCTTCCGCCATTGCACATGAGTTGAGAATCTATTTGTACACTTGGAATTCGAAACGTCTGAAAGATTTACAACAGTGTTTTGAATTCTGGGATGTTGGTTATTCCTACATTCATTGATGGTGTTCTATTTTCCCTGGCCCCTAGAGAAAAGGCTGATATTTTTGCTTGATTGTTTTACACCAATTCCTCCCTAAATGACACTGATGTTTCTTTGCCAGAGGTCTCTCCACAACTGCACAAATTTTCGACTCTGTCATCATAAATTCAGGTTAGTTGCAAAGATTATACATGGACTTGATTAATCTAAAGCTCTTGGTCCGGATTTGATTCCTGTACTTGTTTTGAAAGAGTAAGCTTCTGATGGATCTACCTTGTTGTCCAGACTTTTTAATCTTTGCGTATCGGAATCTTGCTTTCAGCTATCCTGGTTAGTTTCTAATCTTGTTCCTGTCTTCAAATATCGACCTGCAAGTCTTCTTTTTTGTCATGAGTAAATTTTTTTGAGTGACATATCCAATGCACTGGCAGAATTTTTGCAGGACTTAAGTCTCTTTGTTGATGTTCAGTACAGGTTTAGAGGATCTCGCTTTACTGGTGAACTTTTGACTGCAGTCACGGAACGTATCTATAGATTTATGTTTACGTTTGATGAAGGACGAGCTATACCGCATGATATTTACCAGGCATTTGATAAAATCTGGTAAGATCGCTTGCTTCATAAATTTCCTGGTTATGGTATTGTAGAAGGGTTGTTGGGATCTTTCAGTCCTGCCTCATATCATACAAATGGTGTCACATTTTATGGAATGACATCTGATGAGTATTTCATTAACGTTGGTGTTCCTCAGGGCTCCCTGTTGGGCCTCACTCTCTTCCTTCTTTACATCAATGATATTTCAGGTAATTTGCTTCAGTTTGTTAAATCTGCTTCTTAATAAGTTTGTAATTGTTAACTTCCTTGACATTACCTTACACAGGTGCCCATCTTGTACGCCAATAAATCTACCATCTGCCCTTTCATGGAGTACTGTTGTCATATCCTGACACTTGCTCCATCATCTTTTTTATTGTACTAGTGAATCACCACACATCAAGGCTAAAAGCCACTCGAAGATGATGGTTAATGAGAATAATAGACTGACAGGTGGATGATGATAAGTATTGTGAAAGGGACGAAAGATATAAATGAATAAATAAAATTTGATGACTGATAAAGAAGGCTTTGACAGGTGTTCATTGATATTTGATTTGAAGATTTACATGCGGTAGTCCTCCGGGAAGCAATCTTGTGGCAAAGGGTTCTACAGACTGGAGGTTCTTGGGTAAAAACTCTTTTCATGGAAATTCCGTTTGATGTTGGGCACATGGAGGAAGAAAGGAAAATTCTTTGCAGTAGTGATAGCAAGATGCGTTCTTGCTGTAAAGGTTTTACGAGGAGGAACTAGGGATTGAAGCTCAGTCGAGCACTTACCCTGGAAATACCGATAGAGTAGAGAAAGACTAGCAACGTCTCTTCTGTGAGAAAGGGGCTGTAGAGAACTGAACAGATCATCTCGAACAAGATTGCGAAGTCGATTTTGAAATCTGTCAAGGCAAGAAAGAGTTCTCTGGGCAGCATTTTCCCAGATGTGGCAGCAGTACTCCATCTTAGGGCGTATCTGACTTTCGTACAGGTAGAAGATTGCATCAGGCGTCAGATACTTTCTGGAGCGGTAGAAACATCCAACCATTTTACCAGGCGCCTTAGCAACAGATTGGATGATATTCTTGGTTTTGTTTGGAAAGATGTTTGTAATTTGATAGTTCCAACCCTTGCTAGTTCTCTTCACCCTTTGTCTCATCGATGGAATGTGGCTTACCCTAGTCCTTTCTATAGGTATTATTATGGGAAGTATTCTGATCAGCTTTCCTCTTTGGTGCCAGCTCAGTTTGTTGCATCTCGTGTGACGTGTTTCTCACAACGTCGTCAAAGTTATGCACCTGTTGTTCCTCGTTTTAATAAATCTCTCCATGATTGTAGTTCTTTTTCCTCGGACTGCAAGATTTTGGAAGTCTTTGGGATCTGAGTGCTTTCCTACATCGTATGATGTGCATGATTTTAAGTCTAAGGTTAACACTTGATTTGACCTTGTTCTTTTCTCTTTTTTTTCTTTTTTTTTCTCTTTTTTTTCTTTTTTTTTAATTTTTTTTAATTTTTTTTTTCTTTTTTTTTTTTTTCATATATTCACAGTTGTAGACACCCAGTGACAGTATGCCTTGTAATATTTTTAACAAATAATACCCAGAAAAAGATGGATAAACCAAAAGTCTAGAATTCCTCCCAGAAAAAGCATTAAACTCAAATGATAGAGAAAAGCACTCAGGCGCAAAATAGTTCTACAATTTAACCACCAGAGAGAAAAACTACATTTTTTGCTGGTCATTCACTGAAAATGATATTGTGCCTGGAAATAGATATCATTTGAAATATGCATACAATTGATTAAGTAAAAAAAATTATTTAACAGAAACAGTGGCGTTACATATATATGTAGAACTGTGTAATTAGTAGTGAAAATCTTTGTACCCCAGAAAAATACCCTTTTTTATCATTATAGCACTTCAAGGTAACCCAGGAATTAATACCAGAGGATATCGAAAGCCAATAAGACCAGTAAAATCCACTAAGCAAGCGAAAATGAGAAAGGACAGAAATAGTTTGTCAGACTTTCCAGTTGGTAGTTCACTGGAAGCTGAGGACCTCTCTAGTGTAAAGGGAAGGTCAACCTCGATGACCAACATCTGCGACCCGTATTCAGGTAGGTTTCATTACCATTATAGTTTTAAATCTCTTTTGAACTGCTAATGCTGCTTTTTTTTACCTGTTTAGAAACCTTACCGTGTATCACCACCACCATCATCATCATCATCATCATCATCATTATCAACATCGTCATCATTATCAACATCGTCATCATTATCAACATCATCATTATCCACATCATCACCACCATTATCATCATCACCACCATTATCATCATCATTATTATCACCACCATTATCATCATCACCACCACCATCATCATCACCACCATTATCATCATCATCATTATTATCACCACCATTATCATCATCATCACCACCATTATCATCATCATCATCATTATCATCATCATCACCACCATTATCATCATCACCACCATTATCATCATCATCATCATCATCATCATCACCACCATTATCATCATCATCATTATTATTATCATCATCACCACCATTATCATCATCA
>RDPX01000441.1:201577-219801 GCA_003991215.1 Morbakka virulenta | reverse complement strand
CACACACACACACACACACACACACACACACACACACACACACACACACACACTCTTCCCCTTCGAAAAAAAAGTTTAGCTACAATCGAGTTGCTGGCTTCATCATAATGTTCGAATGTTCTCCGATTAAGCACGAAAGTTCTCAATCATAATGACTCAGCGTGAGTTCGTATTGTTCAATTCATGAATAACAATTCGAGAAAGTTCGTTTCAAACGTTATCGTGACTTCGTTCACGACAATTGCCCGTCACGAAGAAACATAAAATAAAAGTTCTGATATTGTGGCGATAAAGAAGTTGAACCAAAAATTGGTGTAAACGCTTTCCGGCAGCAAGCGAGAGATAAACCGTTAGAGCACAATGGCATGTGTTGAAGCATCAGGGATAGTGGGTCAGCTGAAGCTGTTCAATACCAGAGCAAGTAAAAATTGCTTTGCAGATTTCTTTTTGCTAATACCCGAAGTGATAATTGCTGTTTTCGTCAGGGCGAAGTTGTTTATCGAAATCAGGTTTTTTTGGTTGCAAAAATAGTGAAATGAACAGGTGTGTAGCTTATACAGTAAAGTTCAGTATCATTCACAACGGAGCACTTTATTACCATGTACTGAGTTGAATTGGAAATGGAGTCGGATGTTTCAGAAATTTTATGGATTACCCTTTTTTCAAAAATAGCATTGTTTTTAATTTTGATATAAGCGGGAAAGTGAAAGAGATGGTTGCAAAAATGATCTCGTTAGAAACATAGCATTGATAGCTTAGTTGTTTGAGTTTATGACCATGATAGCTAAAGGTTTTAGTTCGAACCGAATTTGGCGCATTCTTTTCACTTTTCCTGAATTTTATTTTATAACCATTTTTGTTTTACTTACACAGGAGTTACTGCCTTTTATTCATTGACATTCCTTGTGAAATTTGTGTTTTAAAGAGTTATGAAAATTTTAGAATTTCGTAGATACCGTGTTATTAATGTTGGCAAGTATAATTTACAAACAGAAGAGCGTAGAGAAGGAGGCAGAAAATCGAAACATTTCTCTTGGGCAGAAAAAGTGTTGAATATTTTTTTTTGCATTTGGTTTGGTTGAATTTTGGGCTCATTTTGGTTTTTTGCTTTTTAATTCCTATTTTGAAGAATGATTGGATATATTATTTTATTATGTTTTGTTGCTTGTTTAGCGATTATTTTACTCTCTTTTGTTTATTTTGGGGCACAGACGGTGCCCTTCATAGGGACATGGATTTAGCAGTGAGGAATTTCTTAACCGAATGCCCTTCCTGACGCCAGCCTTGTGTTGGTTTTTTTTGTTTCNAACTTGTTTCTTTGTTTGTTTGTTTGTTTTTTTAACTTATTTTAAAGGAACATTTACCACTTTTAGATAAAGATTCACTTTGAGGTTGAACACGCTCACCGTCTTCCCCCCCCCCCCTCATCCCCTCTTTTCTCTCTCTAACATACTAACACTTTATTCACACCAACTAACATATTTTTCACAATGCCAATAACTTGAATAGCATTGGAAATGAACTCACTAATCGGAAACTACTATGATATGTTGATAAAGTCGATATACAATTTACATTAAAGACCTCATCAGGTTGATTTTAACTCCTAGCGAAAGTGTGTTGAAATTTGAACAGTAACAGTTGATTAAGAAGCAAGTATTATATGTATAGTCTGCTTTAATTTGCCCCTTCATTTTTTTAAATTTTAAAAGAAGATGAATTTTGTTTTACTTTGCGCCATTTTACTGCAGTACCTTAAGATTAGAGTTTAGCCGCCCTGAGGAAGAAAGGGAATTAATTAGCGCCCATTACGGCACAAAAATGTATTTGGGATGACAGTAACGAGTAATGGAGACCCATGGTAAATGGATACAAGTGCAGTAAGAAACTTTCATATGAAATATGGATATGGAAAATAGTATTGGATACAATTAATTTAATAAAACATTATGTATTATGCGTTCCTGAATACTCGACATAATTTTCCTGCATGCAATAATTATTCGCATATGAAAGTAGAGTGTTTTGACACCAGCCACAATTATCTTGTTACGTGCATCCCAGACATTGTATATACATGAACCCAAAGTTTGACAAGAAAATGGCGGCGCTCATTTGAGCTGTTCACACTCTCAAGCAGTTCCCTATTTCTGTCCTGCATACCCTCATCCCTCATTTTTTGTTGATTTTTTGTTGATTTTTTTTGTTGATTTTTTGTTGGTTTTTTGTTGATTTTTTGTTGGTTTTTTGTTGATTTTTTGTTGGTTTTTTTGTTGGTTTTTTGTTGATTTTTTTTGTTGATTTTTTGTTGGTGTTGGGGGTTTTTGTTGGTGGTTTTTTCCCATTTTCTCAAGCGCTATGGGTGGTAAAAGGAGCGACTGGGGTAAATAAGAAAATGCCATGTCTAACAAAATTCATCTTGTGTATTTTGTTTTGGTAAATTCGTTTTCAACTTGTTTTTGACCCGTCACTAAATCAGTAAAACTAATATTTGCGATAATATAACCTAACAATATTTAACTACTAATCACTGATTTCTAAAGCTCGCATAATGCTCCGTCTTCTATTAATGGGTTTTCTTGGTGTCGAAACAACGGAAAAGGTGGTGCTATTATTTCTGCATTTTGATAGTTTCACGTTCTATCCATGACAACAGAAAAAGATAATACGCTAATAACGTTGATATTGATGTATGGAAGTGAGTGTTACAATAGATAAACAGAAAAGTGTAAACAGAAAGGCATTTAAAAACGACTGAGATATGGTTCTATCGGCGCTTGTTAAGGATGCTCTAAAGGAAGCATAAATAAACACAGAGGCTTTGACGAACGTAAGTGCTGAAATATGCCTTCAAAATATCAGACAAATGCAACTTCAGTTTCTGGCGCATGTATTGAGATAAGGAGGTTTCGAAAACCTAACTATATGAGGCCTAGGTAAAGGAAGAGCAGAGAAAAAGAAAAACATTACTATTCATGGTTGTTCTTGGCACCTGGATGATCGATCAAGTACCACAGCGTCACAAGAGTGACGTGGCGGAAACAAAAACCAAAACTGTGGAAAGTGTTGATCGTAAATGTGCTGTAAGGATACAAACTTAACAAGAGGGCATTACATACATATGTTACGGAAGGGCTTAAAAGATATTGTTGGAAATGGATTATTTCCTCGATGTGTTTGTGAACTGAGATAAAAGAGGCATAAATGTGTACGTCTTCATTATGGTTTTGTGTCCTTGTTGAAAGTATCATACAGATAGCCATAGCTAGAAAAAACTCTCGAAGTCGGTAACTGAAGTTTATACTAAGAGCAAACTGCAAAAAGAAAGAATATTTGGTAAGTTTATTACATAGCGAACCAAACTAGATGCCTCTTGCAGCTCGAAGGGTAATTGCTTTTTTAACAAGGTTGTATGTGATGTAATGACATTGGTCAAAACGCCTGTTGCCATTTTTTGTATGAAACACGTGACCCCCATTTTAATAAGCTGTGTTGGCGCACGTCAGTTGAAAAAAGTATTAATGTGGATAGGACTGAGGTGTATTTTACTCATCCGTGCTGCATGTTTTACAGAGATTTTTCTCAGGCAGTTGCTTGAGACAGCGAGAATACAAATTTTAGTGCATTATTGTTTCGTCACTATGTCATGCCATCTCACTTTTCACTGCTTAATTGCATTGTTATTAGATGAATCTGAGTTGCACTCGTTTTGGTCTTCGAAGGTAGTGGCAATTTATTGCACTTTGTATCCACGTGCACATATCTGTTTGTTTGTTTACAGTTACCACGACGAAATTTAGGCACGAGCATAAAAGCAACTTTGAAATGGATGGTTAATTCACCACATGGTCGGCGCAAAACACTGTCTCCACAACTACTGCCGAGCAATGGACGACGTCCACGATCGGTCACTGAGCCAGAAAAGAGTAAGCAACCATTCACCAGTAGACATAAATTTCCTTGTTTATAACGTGCATCAAAACGACCAATGTGAACTTGCTTGTCCGCTGTCAGTTGATTCGTTGGATTGCGTCCTCCAGCTGCATGCAAAGGCGGTGATGATGAAACCACAAGCATAACAGCATTGCTTCATTCTGTCAATGCTAAATCTACCTTTCATTGCCATTACCCATGTCTTGAAATCTTAACGGTTAATAGTATTTTTAATTTTCTGTTAAATTACCTTTCCTAATGAGCTATTTTTAATTGGCCACATTCCCTCATACTTTTGCAATTCACTTCTGTGACTTATTTTATGGCTTAATATTGAAATGTAGTAAAATAAAGCTCATACCATAATTTCTCAAATAACCATCGATCTCTAACAAACATCGTAGCAGTATAAGTTAGTCTAAAGGTTAATGGTTTCCATTATTTATCTTATAATTGAAGTCATCGAAACATCCTCTTCATTTTGACCCCCGTTAGACAGTTTTTCCGGAAAAAATATTTCAGTTTTTATTTCAGATTGCTTTTGTTGTTTTCAGCTCTTCTGCCTACGTTTGAAATAAGCGTTACCTTCTAATATGAAGCGCACCCGAAACCTTAAATTTGAATACGCACCGATAAAAGGAAATGCGGTACCACCGCTCGTAGTAATGCCAATAGTCACGTGTATGCCTCTTATACGTACTTGTTCGTATTGCCATCTCAATTGTTGTATCACACCCTTCAGTTTGCATTCTTGCTTCTACTTGAAGGGTTTTTATACCAAACAACAAAACAGCGTTAAATATCTTATTTCCTCAGTGAAAATCAACAAAGTGAAGCGCGTGTCGATTGTTTCGATTTCACAGTAAATTTAAATTTAGACACGTTTGTTATGTAGGATCCTTGAATTAGTTATGTATATGCGTTTAGGCCACGTCTTGAGCTGCGTGACAAGCAAGTTCAGATTAGTATTTTCATTCAGTCGCGTCATTTAACAAAAATTCACTAAGATTATTTAATGCACGGAAAACTAAGTCTACTCACTGCTTTGTTCTAACTAATCCCCAGTTTTTTAAAACAAGCCCATTTTTTTATCTATTGTACCCTAATACGAGTATAATAACTGGTTAATATATTAATAATTTTCAGATTTAAAATAGACGATAGTCAGTTGTTTAATATGTCGATTCCTAACTAATCGTTGAAATATGACAGGTTAGGTGGTTGTAGTTTTTCTTGTTCATTAAATTGATACGACTTTCTGGATATTAAGAACCTTTGGCAGTTGGATAAGCATATTGTTTACCATACAGAATGAAAACAGTAAATATTGCCTTTTATCATATTCAATAAGACATCTCAAGCACACACACGCACATACACACGCACATACACACGCACACGCACGCACACATGGACACACACGGACGCACATACATTCACACACACACACACACACACACACACACACACACAAATGAAGGGGTACTGCCCGATTTCTCCTTCCAGCGCTTTTCCTTGCTATCTGATGGACTAGTTTCCCCTTTGAGTGGAGAGTGTTTTAAATGTGAGGTGTGGGCAAAATTTGGTTACAGTGTCGAGTGAATTGGAGTAAGGTGAGAATGACATCAATGCTCTTTATCATATTATTTCTAAGTCCGCAGCAGTTTTAATTGTTTATTTTGTATTTAAATTTGTAATGCCATTTATTTTTTTTTACTGGTTCGGCTTTTTCCTGAAATTATGCTTTTTTTCTTATGTTGCAAGAGTAACAGGGATTATACATTTTTCAAGTAAAACGACTAATAACCACAGGTCATGACTCCATGTTGTAGAAACGTTTACATGTCAGCAAAAGAACTACAATAGATTAAATAACTCTGGCCTGGTCAGCTTCTATTTGCATAAATCTATGGCAAATAAATGTAAGATCTAATAGTTGGGGAAAGAGGGGCATCGATATTACTGTAAAATATTTCAGTTGCATGATCACTGGACTGTTTTGGCCTGTTGTCGCATAATAAGCTGATTTAAACTATGCAAATATGCCAAATAGGACCTTGAGAATAGAGGCATGGTTTGGTATAACAGTGTTGTTTGTCACTTGGTAAGAAGAGCGGACAGTCCACTGTTTCTTATTAGCACTTGAAGTGGAACATCGGCTGAGACCATAAAAATTGAAACCAGTTGCTGAAGACGGTTATTCAGGGAGTGCCTAAGTGGACTGTTGATCGGTACAAAATGCTATAACCAGACTTTCAGTCACTGATCACAAATGCATCTTGCGGATAACATTGTCATGAGTTAGGATAGGCATTATTGTTAAAATGCTGAAAGCTGTCTATTCAATACCCAATTATACTAATATAAAGGATAATACCATTGGTATTATCTTTAGGAATATGGGTGAAAATATACAGGTACAAAATTTCAAACACAGGCGGCAGCAAAAACGTTGGTTTATCATTTTTATGCAAGTAACCCTGGAAGGAGCTTATGCTCGTTCATGAAGAATCCCCATCAATCAACATACCTGGTTGAAAGATTTTGCATTTCACATTAAAGTTGACTTCAAAGTGAAATGCAAAATATGTCAAAGTGCAAGTCTCTAATACACCAGATACCAAGATTGCCATAATACACCAGATACAAAGATTGCCAAGATTCATCTTCAAAATATTTAAGATTTTTCTTTTTCGAGTCAAGTTTGATGACAATCTTAATATGATGAGAATTTTTTAATCATTACCAGGAGTCATTGTTGAACTTTTTCAAGTAAAGGGAGTCTCAAAGCATATTCGTTGTGAAAAATGAATACAGTCGTTCTCTCTCTAAGGTTCAAGACCAAAATCAGTTTTACCAGCAAATAGAAGAAAGGTGTTATTTGTTTGTAGTAATTCCTATTAGATGTACAACAGCAAAGAGGTGTTTTCACAACTGACTCCTGTACAGCATAAAATATATTTTGAAAGGAAAACATGATAGGAATGGTTACGTCATAAAAATGTCATTTTGGGATGAAAAGCCATTGCTGTATCTGATCGTGTTGCAAGAGGTGTACAATTTGTATTCTAGTAGTATTTTGTGACAAAAAGTAAAGTTTTAATCCTGAAGCATGTTAAACTCCATGTTATCTGTCTCGATAGCAGGATCTTGGCAGGATCATGTCAGGATCATGGCATGATCAATATATATTTAGCTATAACGCTTTCCTTCAGACCTTTTTACTTGTGTCTTTATGGACACTAACGTCTGTAGAGTTGATTCATTCGAGAACGATTCCATTTTTGCTACCGAGGTACTTCAATCTTTATATGCGATAGCAAACTCCAATCTCGTCTTTTTGATGACGTGTTGTTTTCAGAACACAACTCAAATTCTTCGCCTGCAACGCAAAAGAGTACCAATGCGTATATCAGTTCCTGGTGCCCTGTGAACAGCTTCTTTTTTNGTTACACTCCATGTTATCTGTCTCGATGTCAGGATCTTGGCAGGATCAATATATATTTAGCTATAACGCTTTCCTTCAGACCTTTTTACTTGTGTCTTTATGGACACTAACGTCTGTAGAGTTGATTCATTCGAGAACGATTCCATTTTTGCTACCGAGGTACTTCAATCTTTATATGCGATAGCAAACTCCAATCTCGTCTTTTTGATGACGTGTTGTTTTCAGAACACAACTCAAATTCTTCGCCTGCAACGCAAAAGAGTACCAACGCGTATATCAGTTCCTGGTGCCCTGTGAACAGCTTCTTTTTTTCTTGAAAGAGCCGCTTGGTGAATGCATAAGAACTTTGAGTGTGATCTGGTCCTTTCTTAATATTGTTTTGTGTGATTTCCATCTATTGGTATACAATGGCATTGTGCATTGCAGTTTCAAAACACTTTAAATTTCACTTGATCCCTTTTCTTTATAACCAGTGTAAAGTAAGGATTTGGAGCCTTCTGATCTCTGAGAGCGATAATTTTTGACGGGGTTTGAATAAAAAAATAACTTAAAAAACGCCCACTGGCGACAGCACAAACACAGTTCAGGTCTGCGGTTAATGTTTGGCGTGTTGTTTTCATGCGAGGAAAGACAAATTCTGGCGCAAATAACCAAAAAGTAGGCTTGACTTTTGGTCTTGAGTTTCTGCAAATGACCACGGGACTACTGTTATACATTCTACTACTGAATTCTACAAAACCGTGAATTAAAACGTTTGGTGATCATTTGATAACCGGTAATAATTCTATGTTTTAAATGAAGGAGCTCAAAACGGCTGTAGGCTTTCATTAAAAGGCTGTGACACCTTCAATTTTTCTGGGGGCTGGTATACCAGCTATGCTTTGTTTAGCTTCAGTTTTGTTGCCGTAATATCTTGATTATGTATTTCTAGAAAAAAAGATGCTTGTTTATATTTTACTTTTTTGCAAATTTTCTTTCTGGTTTTTTTTAACTGCAACGATGTTCCGTACTGCAACCCCAAACTTATTTGAAATGAAATCCCCCGTTAATGCAGCGTTATTAGGTACACTTGGTGTACAGGAGAGTGCTTAATAGAGATTGAGTGCGTCGTGATGAGAATAACCTGATATGTGTGTGTGTGTATATATATGTGTGTGTATATATATGTGTGTGTATATGTGTGTGTGTGCGCGCGCACTGAGCTCCATTCGGCCACATGAAACGGGAAACAAACCTCCCCTCACCGCCAAAAGGCAGATCGGTTTGGAAAGAAACCAGAAACAAAACAAATTCACTTACCACCAGGGGCGGCTCAAGTTCAAAAAAGAATCCTCCAAATCAACGACGAACCAGATTCGAAATCACATGAACGATGAGATCGATTTCTTTCATGGTACTGGAAGAACAGCTTGAAATGAAGGCTATTCGTTACCAACCAGTCGGGATAACCTAGCTAATCAGTATCCAGGCGTCACCACGTGGAGGTTTCCTTCGGTTGCCTTCTTGGACGCCCAACCTGATGGGTAATAAGACTAGGCTACATCGAATAAGAACGACTTTTTAATTCGTAACCATTGCTATCGTACCCAAAAGCCTCTTCTCGTACTGCAGCCCATTGATGCGATTTGCTTCAAAATTTGAAAACTATCTCATTTTTTTGCCCCTCAAGATAATTTGGTATTGCGATAGAAATGTTGCTTTGTTCCAGAGCAATGTAAAAATGGTTCTTTTTAATAGAAAGACTTGGACATTATAGATAAGTCTTGGACTGAAATACTCAGTGCATAAATTACTGCATAGTATGCATATTAGCATATGCACCTCAGGATATTATGCATAATTTATGAAAATTATTTCTGAATTATACCTCGCGATAAAATGAAAGCCATGATTACAAAGTGTTCTGCTTCAGAGCCAAGAAACGATAGCTCAGAGGGTATAGAGCATGTGCTCATGATTGCCATAACCGCTGTTTTTCATTTCTCTGCACACTTGTATTTTACATTTATTACAATTGTACGTCTGTAGTTAAATAAATAATTAATTTTGCTTTCTTTAATCTAGAATTGGAATCACTCAGTGAAGCATCAGTCTGAAACTTTGCCACATGCAGGAAAGCATTCACACCCTAGAAAATCAATTTTTAATTTCGCATCGAGACGACGAAAACCGTTAGGCAGTACTAGTTCGCTAGATCGAAAGAACACTTCTCATTCAACGTTTTTCGCTGAAGAGAACATTGTTTTCGAGACCGAGAGTCAAGCATAACGGTATACTTGCAATAACTGGATGTACTTTTCCAACAACAAGTGGCATTTGATGTAATCAAACTTTGATGCCAGAGTATTATTTTCATGTGCTGTGCTCTTGTATTTTTACCACGTGTCTCCATTCTGTTCTGGCTATGGTGTTAAACCATTTATGAATGCCCGTGGACCTTAACTTTCCTTCGCGCATAGGATAAAAATGATTGATACGGTTTTGTATTATTTCACTTATGGATCATTTTTCTTCACATGCATTTGATGTGATAGTACTACTGAGCATTTTTGTTTATTGTATTTTCCTACGGTTGCAGTCTACATTATTTACCGTCACAGAATATACTAAAGAAGTATGCCAAGCTATACTGCAAGGAAAATAGCTTCATCAATGACCAAACAAGATGTATTCGGGCTTCACTGATTTAAAAGATAGATAGTATCGTATTCTTTGGGGGTAGTATTTGCGTTATTAGTGCGTGACTGGGCTTTTGTATAATTTAGGTCCAATGGATCATTCAGATTAGGGATAGTTAAAAGCAAAGTGGGTAGGGTACAAACAGTGGCCCCTGTGTTGAATATGGAGTAAGCAATTTAATTTTCGAATTTGTGGGAAGGTCATCATGTATTTTGGACACGTTTATGGCCGAAAGTCAAGAGGGCAAAAGGTTGTGAAAACATCAATTCCTAGTGTCCAGCTATTACATTAGTTTTGGCTGAATTGATCGGCGAGTAAGAAAGAGAGAAAAAAAGTACTGCTTCCCCTTTGATGTCATCTTGGTTTGGTGATAAACATGTCAAATTGTATATTATAGATAAAAATTCCAAGAATAACTGGCTCAGACTTTTTTATGTAATAATAAATATCACTTGCTTTTTTTGTTTTGAATTGCCTCGTATTTTCTTTATCAACTTATCAACTTTAGTATTTTTCTGCTGAATTTTTGTCTTTTTTTAAAGAACTGTTCAGCCAAATAGTTGCCACGTGTATATGTTTTGATGCCACTAAGTGCAAAGGATGAAATAGAAGACATTTCTGCTCAAGACGCGAGAGATTTTTTTTTAAACATTGCCTACCCGCCTAGAGTGGCATTGGTGTGTCTTATCAAAAGCTTAGACAAGCGTACCCACGGTTTAGCGCGCGTTGGTTCCTTTTTTTTTGATACACAAAGAAGGAAAGGAACGAAAATAAGCTGTTTGGGGGCATACCTACTTCTTGAATTCCCATTGATGACACCTTACAGATTATGGAGGACCTGCATGAGCAGAATGAGTCGTTGACTTTAACAATATCCTGAAACTCAACCAATACATAGTAATTTTAACAATGACATCTACACTTAAAACAATGGTATATCCATAAAAGTGCCTCCATCTTATTGCTAAAGTGTTTATGTGAGCATTCAAGCCACAGCGCTCAAAACAGTGGACCAAGTGTCAACTGCTAAGAAAGATGCGTCGACGGTGTCTGCCGTTATCAAAGAAGATCACCTTTGAGGCTTCTTCGAGTACATCAACAGCCTTCATTCAAACATATCCACCATGCCGAAAGGAGAAGAAAGATCACTATCCTTTTGGAATGCCTTAGTAAAGAGATACGCAGATTGTACTATTTTCTTTGACATCTACAGGAAAATAACTTTCAATGACCAGTACCTCAATGATCCATCACACCATTGGCTTATGATAAACCAGTATTCAAAATTTTATGGAGAGAACCAGATTTAGCCTTGCATCCTTTGATTTTCTTTTCAACGATATTGAAATGTCTTCCAGCAGTATTTTTATAACCGCTTTCTTTAATGCAGTTCAAAACACAGTGGAACCCTTGGTAACGAGACCAGCCCCAGGTGGTCGCGTCAGCCGGGTCACGCCGAGTCGAACCCCGTGAAAACTGAACCGGATTATCGTGCACGGTTCAGAAGATAGGTCTTTCATGTGTTGCAATGAAACTGATATCCTACTGCAAAATGCAATTTCCAACGTTAATTCTCATTTCAGTTCAATTTTCAGAGGGAGGCCGAAAACGTCCAGAGCATCGGAGAGTATTGGCAGGTATCCCGACCCGGGTACATCGATAGATATGATCCTTGATGATGTCGTCATCGATAAAGTTTGACATGTACCGGTTCCGCGTTTGCAGTGGTCCATCCCTGGATGTTTCTGATAACCGATCCCAATCTCACTTCTGGATGAGGGCAACACGCGAGAGAAGTCGGAACCCAACGATCATTTTAATGGAAATTACTGGTGCATTTGTTTTGGTAGCAATTTCTCTGTAAACTGTTCATTGGCCCGACTTTGAAATAAGAAATAAACTAATNTATCCCGACCCGGGTACATCGATAGATATGATCCTTGATGATGTCGTCATCGATAAAGTTTGACATGTACCGGTTCCGCGTTTGCAGTGGTCCATCCCTGGATGTTTCTGATAACCGATCCCAATCTCACTTCTGGATGAGGGCAACACGCGAGAGAAGTCGGAACCCAACGATCATTTTAATGGAAATTACTGGTGCATTTGTTTTGGTAGCAATTTCTCTGTAAACTGTTCATTGGCCCGACTTTGAAATAAGAAATAAACTAATAATCTCCACTATACTCTCTTTATTGTAATAAACACAACATTTTAATAAAATTGTTATAAAATTTACACTCAATATGGTTCAGATTTTTGCACGCATTCGCTCATCTTTCAAGACAAAGAAATAACAACACACCTGATTTGTTTATGGCTTGTTTGCACTTGCTAAACATCAATCAGAAACAAGCCTAAATTAAACCTTAATTATGATTACCGGATCAATGAATGCTTGATCACAATATGCAGCACATTTCTGTAAAGGCTTCAATAACTCATTGACATAAAATTGTTAAGAAAATGATACTCATGAAGGGAGTCTTGATAATTTCACAAGCGCTAGGGGGTTGGAATATGCGATTGGGACCAATTATTTGCTGGTCGCGGTCTGGGAACCGGGGTGGTCGCGTTAATGAAGACATTTTACAAAGTTTTAAAAGGGAAAAAATCGGCACTTTGAAAAAGTGGACGTGTTGGCGGGGTGGTCGCCAACCGGGGTTCCACTATACTTTAAATTTGTTGCACGACGTCTTTCACACAGGAGCTATTTTCAAAATGATCAAAATGTTTTAGGATTCCTATTCAAAGTTTTTTTGAATGCATGAAATGTTTTTTGGAAACACTTTGCAATAAAATGTCTTATTTTTGACACACGGTAAAAGAAACGCTACAAAGGTACAGAGTCATCTTATTTTTTACGGTATTTACACAAGTAAGAACAAAAACTTCCCATTCTATGTCTGAAAGATATTTATAGAAAAAAACACCAGTATTCCATTAACGTTACGGAAACGATGATAATTTTAAAAACGTGATAGTGAGCACCCTGCTTCAAAGCACATCCTTTTTATTCCTGCCTTCAGGTCAAATTTTGTGAATATACAAACTTAGGGAGTCCTCAGGTGTTCAATACATCCGGTTGCTTTTATAAGGATATTTATGTCGGAGAGTTGCACCATCAATTTCGCTCGAGTATACCGCCAAGAAAATTGGCAAGGCACTGATTGCTGTTATATGTAATGGTCTAATCTTAGATCAGAAAAACATTTAGTAAACGAAACTTTGAATTGCAATGAAATATTCACTGGTAAAAAGTTTTTAAAATGTTCAAGGTTTAAAGTTCTCTGGACATCCATGTGCGACAACACACCAGGAACGATGAAATAACCGAAAACTGTTATACACAAGATCACACCTTTCACTGGGAACGTAAAAGGATTATAAGCAAAAAAATCAAAACAACAAGAATAGTAAAAGAAACAATCTATTCCATACAACACAGCAATCAAATCAACCATGTATTCCACACCCTTCCAGAAATATGGCATCCAGCACTAAAGAAAGAAATACAACATAGGGTATGGTGCCACACCTCGAAACAACTCGTTCCCTGTCCACACGTAGGTCAGCACTATCAAGGTTTCAATATAGCCGTACCTCCATCTACGATCTTATCTACATATGTGAAACCGTTGACGTCTTCCACTTCACTCTCTATAACCTTCAACTT
Source organism: Morbakka virulenta (assembly GCA_003991215.1). NCBI lineage: Eukaryota > Metazoa > Cnidaria > Cubozoa > Carybdeida > Carukiidae > Morbakka > Morbakka virulenta. Next base: position 206,065 of record RDPX01000441.1, on the reverse strand, counting down.
ACTGTCACTCTTGCTGTTCGTTTTCATGACTTGGCATTTCTTTTCATTCAGCTTAAATCCAATTATCGCAGCATTGTCTTCCAGTTTACTAGTGTTGTGGTGTAATTGTTGCATTGATGCTGATAGAAGGATGATGTCATCCGTTAAGTCGCCGTCTAGTGTTCTTCGTATCACCCAGTCGATTCCCAAGAGGAACAGAAATCCTGACATGCAGCATCCCTGCTCCAATCCAGTCCCAACTGCGAGCCAATTAGTTGTCTCATTTTTGTCGATTACACAGCACTGGAAGTTTTTGTACAGTGCTTTGACCATCTCAATAAGTTTTTGGGAATTCCGTACTGTCTCATTATCTTTCAGACTATCAAGGTGGATGGAGTCGAAAACCTTTTCAAAATCAACAAAATGGATGTAAAAAGTTGCATTCCATTCATTCGCTTATTCTAGTATATTCCTAGGGATGAAGATCTGGTTGACTGTTCCTCTGCCATTTCTAAAGCTTGCCTATTACTTCTTCAGATTTGCATCAACGTCTTACTGTATCCTGCTGATGGCAATCTTGCTAAGCACTTTGCTGGTCACTGGTAGTAGAGTAATTCCTCGCCAGTTTTCACATTCTTGTAGGTTCCCTTTCTAGGGGATCTTGCATAGAAGACCCTTGTTCCATTCTGTTGGAACTCTTGTACCCAAATAAGGTCCAGAATTTGTTTCATCTCTGTGCTCATCACAGAAACGTCTGCCTTAAGCAACTCTACAGTGATTTGGCCCACTCCAGGGGACTTCCCATTTTTCAACATTTTCACTGCCGCTTCAATTTCTTCAATTTCAGGTGGGTCCACTGATATGTCAATGTCTTCCATTTGCTCGGTATCATTTTCTGGTAGCTCAGTTGGTGCTTCTCCATTGAGAACTTTATAGAAATGCTCTTTCCATCTTTCTGGTCTGGCTTCTTTACTCTTCAGCAAATCTCCATTTTTGTTCTTTGCTGCTGCTACCTGTCTGGAACTCTGTCCAGTGCGTTGCTTCACTATTCTGCACAATTCTTTCTGCCTCCCATATTGTGTTGTATTTTTGGCCCTTTCTTCTTTCTCTTGCATCCACTCCTTCTTGTCTTCCCTCGCACTTCCCTTCACTTGCCGCTCTTACTCTTTATATTGTTGCTTCAGTCTGTCTTCGGTCCTCTCTGAACGTGTGCTATCAATTCTGGTCTTGATCGCTTTTCTATCGTCTGTTAGTCTCCAGGTTTGCTCTTGTATCCATGGCTTGTTCTTTCCCTTCCTGAAACCAATTACCTTTTTCTCTGAATTGATATAAACATTCTTCTGATGTTTCCACACGTCCTCAAAGTCTCGACTCTCGCTGTTCCTGTTTTCTTCCAGCCTTTTCTACACTGCCTGGCAAAACTTTACTTTCGTTTCTTTATCTTCATGGCTTCCATAACAAGTCTGGGCTTGATCTTCTTAATATTTCTGTGTGAGCTGAGACGTAGCTTGATGCTGGCCCTCACCAAGTAGTGATCACTGTTGATATCAGCCCCCCTCTGCACACAGCAGTCAAGTACTGATGATCTCCAATGTCCACTTATCAAAAGGTGATCGACCTGATTCTTTGTGCTCCCATCTGGCGGCATCCAGCTAGCTTTGTATACTTCTTTATGAGGAAAAAGAGTTCCAGTTATTACCAATTCGTCCATTTGACAAACCTGGTACAACCTTTCCCCGTTATCATTCTGTAAGTTCGTGTATACACATCCTTTTCTTATAATTACTATTGTAGCTTCCAACTTTGGTGTTCAGGTCTTCCATAATGATGATCATGTCATTTTCATTGCACCCATTAAAAGTTTCTTAGAGTTCTTGGTAGAATTGGTCTTTTTCTGTATCTTCTTTTTCATTATGAAGAGCGTAGACTTAAATAGCTGTCACTTTCCTATATTGCGAGTAGAATCTCTCTGTTATGATCCTCTTGCTTCTTGGCGTCCACTCTAACATGGATTTTATTGCTTTCTGACTGATCATAATGGCAACACATTCTTCATGCAGTTCTTCATCGCCGCTGTAGATCAGTGTCCGTCCGGTGGCCAACTTTATCTTACCCGCTTTCGTCCATCTGCACTCGCTGATTCCAAGGATGTCCAGCCTGTAACTATCTATCTCCCTTGCGATCTGTGCTGCGGCTTCACTCCTATACATAGACCATACATTGCAATGTACGATGCTAATGGGTTTTTAGGGGTTAACAAAAGATCCCATAGGACGTTGAGCTTCCCGGAGGCTTTGACCCAACGTCGTCAAAATGCAATCGTCGGCGATCTCCGCTGCTCCCTGATATTTATAAGTAATGATGTTTTAAGATTCTGTAACGTGGCATTTTTTACATGCGTGGGTTATTAACCCAAAGAAAACCCCCAACCTGGAGGACCAAGGATCGCATTTAGTCTGGCTTCTCTCCTTCGACCTGTACGGCATAGGTGACCCTACCAGAAGCACAAGGCTCCAGCCAGCATAGCTCTTAGGATCAACAAAGCACGCAAGCCTCCCAATCGCGACAAGAAAGTGACTCTTTGGGAGGAAATTGCCTCCCAGTGGATGTAAAATGTAGCATGACCATCCAANAAGATTCTGTAACGTGGCATTTTTTACATGCGTGGGTTATTAACCCAAAGAAAACCCCCAACCTGGAGGACCAAGGATCGCATTTAGTCTGGCTTCTCTCCTTCGACCTGTACGGCATAGGTGACCCTACCAGAAGCACAAGGCTCCAGCCAGCATAGCTCTTAGGATCAACAAAGCACGCAAGCCTCCCAATCGCGACAAGAAAGTGACTCTTTGGGAGGAAATTGCCTCCCAGTGGATGTAAAATGTAGCATGACCATCCAAAAAGTCCAATAGTTACTCACTGCCGACCTTTTCACTGTTAAGTAAAATGCCAAATTGCTACTTGGCCTTGAGAGTTGCTTAGGCCTACATGTTTTCCAAGTAAGCTCTTTAAATCTTGAAGGCAGAGAAATTCTAGAAGAGTTTAACGACGTGTTTGTAGGGCTGGGTAAAGTTGAAGGCAAATATCCTGTACCGGTCATCCATACTTCACGGAAAGTTGCACTTCCTCTCATGCCTAAAGTAGAAGCTACACTGAACCGACTCGAATCTAACAACGTTATATCTAAAGTATCGAAACCTACAGAATAGATCAATAGTCAAAGAGAAGGATGGGGCACTCTGTCTCTGCATTGACCCAAAGAAACTTAACAACTTTATTCTAAGACAATGTAAAACTACACAGGCACCAGAAAAAATCTCCAGCAAACTCCATGGAAATCAGGTCTTCATCGTAATTAATATAGCAGATTGCTATTGGCACATCGAACCTTCTGCTGACCTCTGTACTTTCGATATACCATCGGGCATGTACTGATTCAACAGAATGCCCTCTGGAATATGTTGTGCTTTGGAAGCTGCACTGGAGATGGTGGAGAGAAACTTTGATGACATTTCTGGCGTCACAATTATTCATGACGATCTAATAATTGGCGTGAAATCTCACAAAGTTGGTAATCCCCATACAAATGTGGTTGTTAACTACTCACCTATTGAAACAAATGCCAGGGCAATTGAACATTACAACAAACTAACTAATTTACAAACTAATATATAGCAAACCGAGACACGATGTGCTCGTAGAATTTGATGACCTAATTGGTCAACTAGGGAATGTGAAGAGAGAAGGGGTGAGAATAACGTTTTCGTAGACCTCTCTGTCTGTAACGTATTGGTTATGCAATCGATGAAACTATTCATTAACAAGGGTAACAAGGTACTTATGCACTCTCAGGATGTGGTTCACCCTGCACTTTTGTGAGTCTTAGGTCCAGTTGGCCCAAGTGGTATCACATACAGGGGTTTCTTCTAAGGGTTACTAGTAAAGACTAACAGTGAAGGCAGCGGTGGCTAGGTGAAGGAGCTACGACCTAGAAAGTTAATGGCTGCTTTCAGATGTAAGAACTTTTCAGAAGAAAAATGGTGGTTTCTTTAGTCCACCCAGTGGAAGGTAATAGCAACCCATCGCTGAATGTGAGGTATATTTGACCCTCACTCCACTGATTCGTTTTGATTTGATTTACAGGCTACTCCACAATAAAAGAAACACAGTTTTCTTTATCCATTTTAATTTACTCAGTTATTTCAACGTTCACAATCAGAAACAAATTCTTGGTTTTTACGGGTGTGTGTGTGTGTATAAGCTGCTGGAGACCAAGTGAGTAGGCTGCACAGGGAATATCTCTCCCAACTACAGGGGCGTCGTAACAAATTTCCTGGTTGGATTTTTTAAAAAATTTCTCCAAATCGACGACGAACCAGATTCAAAATCACATGAACGACGAGATCGATTTCTTCAATGGTACGGAAGAACAGCTTGAATCGAAGGCTATTCGTTACTAACTAGTCAGAAAAACCTGGCTAATCAGCATCCAGGCGTCACCACGTGGAGGTT
>RDPX01000441.1:186099-200261 GCA_003991215.1 Morbakka virulenta | reverse complement strand
GTAGGCTGCACAGGGAATATCTCTCCCAACTACAGGGGCGTCGTAACAAATTTCCTGGTTGGATTTTTAAAAAAATTTCTCCAAATCGACGACGAACCAGATTCAAAATCACATGAACGACGAGATCGATTTCTTCAATGGTACGGAAGAACAGCTTGAATCGAAGGCTATTCGTTACTAACTAGTCAGAAAAACCTGGCTAATCAGCATCCAGGCGTCACCACGTGGAGGTTGCCTTCATGGACGCCCTGGTTTTTACGTACACGTGTAATACCATGCCAGAATCATATGACAATAGGTAACCAATCATAACAATGCAACTCAAGATAAATTTGTTAATTTAAATAATACAAGTTCGTAGAACTTCCGGTATCAGTTCATTGAATAGACAACAATACAAGTCAAAGAATCACATGCACTGCATGACTGCAAGGTGACGCTGCTGCGGGTATACCCCAACACTGAAACGATGCCAAGAATAATCATGGTCAATGGCAACTGATAAGGCCAAAACGAAAGGTGTGAACGGGGTCTCAAATTCTACTTTTATACATCGCACCCGGTAGGGTTGGTCATGCAGAGCAAATGGCATTAGGCCGTCATCATATTACTGCACATAAAAATCATCTTAAAATTTGATCATGGAATGTATGTAAGTACTCTATTTGAAAAAGGCAAAATCTCCCATGTCAAGCTTGAAATGGATAGACTGAATATCAACTTTTCAGGCATCAATGAATTAAGATGGAAATGAGCGGGGAAAATAAGGTATCCAACAAGGTTCTTTGTATATTCGTGTGGTGAAATGCATTAAAGAGGAATGGGAATAGCTCTTCATAAGGATATTTCAAATTGCATGATTGGACACTGGGTAATATTGGATAGAGTATTACTGTTGAAATTGAAAAGTCATCAATTTAGCATTTCGCGTTTACAAGCATTTACTTATCTCCCTTTGTATTGTACTGTACTGAGCCAATCCACAGCATTTGCCGATGATATGCTACACTGTCTCATCCTTTTGCCCATACATTCTCCACAGCGCTGATTCTCTGGTGCGTTCAATTTTGGCTTTCCGGTAGTTGATGCTCAAGGCTTGGTCTTGAGCTGACACTAGGAGACTCTCAGTTTGACGCTTCAAGCTACCTCTCTTCAACTATTGTCAGCTTAATGGAGAGGAAAATTCTTTTTTCTGCTTCACATGTTGCCCATGCACAACCTTATCCTACCGTCCTTCTTTCCTCTGTTGTTTCTGCTTCCTTCTGAATGTTTTCCTGTCACATTTCAAAGATCTTTTCACATACATTTCTACTGTTAATACCTTAATATTGTTATTGAATATTTGTTTGATATTTTCTTTCAATTCCTCCATTCCTCCTTCGAGACATTCAATAACCAATGCAATCATTAAACCTATATGTCCTTTTCGTCGTTCTTATAGTTTGAAATGTCGTTTGGCTTCTTTTAATTTTCGTTTCAACACATCATATCAATTAACAATATCGTTTTTGAATCCTCTAATGTGAGATCTGATCTTCTGGCAACACAGTTTGTTCTCATTTCATGTTTTCTATCCCAATATAACTTCTTCCCATCGTTTTCAAGAAGATGTCCTCGTTTCCAATTTACTATGTACCATTTTGTCTCTTCAGGGACTAATCCCTTTTTTAACAGCGCAATTCACTGCCAAAACTTTCATAGTGTTCTCGTGTCAATTGACCTACTCTGATTCTGCCAGCTTTCTGTATCAAGACAGAAGGTGTTGAAATGTCTCTCTGTAATCCACACATAGCTGTTATGTGTTCTCGCCCACCAATCTCCTAATATTTTTTTACGTTTTTGTTTCTACCATCTGTTCCTGTAGTGCGAATATAGATGAGGTTTTTCTGGGTATTCCAGGTGTTACATTTTAGCCACCCAACATCGCCGTCACCACGTAGTCACTTTGGAGTTCCCCAACAGCAAGACTCTCTTATTTTTTTGTGTTTTTCGCTCAATATCTTTTTCAGTTTCTTCCGTCCTTTTCATTTTGAATAGCTTCCTTCTCCAAATGGTATGCTTCCTTCACTAAATGTTACTGTCATATTAACATTTCTCATTACTTTTCTGTTTTTCTCTTCGGTGACGTCTGTTCCATGGAGTGTCGTTTCTCCATGCTGTCATCATCCATTCTTTTGTAGCTGTAGCCATGTACCATGCTACTTTCGGTTTTATTTCATCATAAATTTCCTTGAATCACTTCCAGTACGTATCCAGCAACAAATATTACACGGAAATTAATTAATAATAACAAAGTTCATGTCCAGCATGACAGCCCGCACAGGGAGATGGTATTCACCTGTCAGACGAGAAAACTTAACCCCGGCTATTGACCAGTAGCTTTAGAGGTTAAGTACCTTCCTCAATATGTTGGTGGTTCCAATGATGGTACATGTTTAGAGTCCACCCAAGACATCGGGTATGCCCAACTCTTTCAAACTGCACTCCAACCGCTTCGTCACCACTCCTAAGCTTCCCACAACTATTGGGACAAAGCTGGTAGGTACGCTGTGTAACGCCTGGATTCGTCGGGCCAAGGAAGAATACTTAGTGACCTTTTCTTCTTCCTTAGCTGTCACATTTCGATCAGAAGGCACAGCAAAATCTACAACCAGTCACCTCTTCTCAGTGCGGTCAACAACAGCAACATCCGGACGATTACGTTCCACCCACCAAACTTCAAACCTACCAGCTTCACTCTTTCTAACTTTGTCAGGCACCTCTTCAAACCATTTCCCCGCACATTTCAACCCATACTTCTTGCACAGCTCCCAATATATTCTCAGTCTCATCCTATCATGTCGCCTCTTGTACTACTTCTGAGCCAGCACCTTACACCCACACGCAACATGCTAAACTGACTCAGATTCAATTCCGCTGATGCGACACATAGGACTAGCACCACCATCCCACTTCGACTGCGCCAACCTTGTGCTCAATGCTTGCTCTTGAGCAGCAAACACAAACGCCTCTGTCCTTTTTGCAAGGAAACCACCCTTAACCCACTGTACTGATCTCTCTGTAGCATTTTCATCCATCTCCCAAAAGAACCTACCATGCAGAGCCTTCTCGATCAATCTCTCCTTTCTCTCCTCAAGCACTCTCGTCTTCTAATGCTTCTTCGTCTCCCTTCCAAGCATAATCATTCCAGCCACCTGTTCCAAAATCGTCTCCTCAGTAGCATGTACATACTCTTCTAATCCTAACCCTTACTGCCTCACACAATCTTCAACGCTGATCAAGCTAGGACCCCCATCCTTTCTTCCGATGTACAGACGACCTACACTACTATTCTTATGGAAAGCACCATTCATCGTTAAAATCTTCCTTGTCTTGGTATCAAGTTTGCGCAGCTCAGCATCAGATCAATCCAGTATTCCAGAGCTGTATCGGACAACACTAACTGCCCACTCATTGATACCGCGAACCAAGTTCTCAGCATACAACCTCGACTTTGCCAGCAATTTCACACGTCGTACGTACTCATTCCCAAATTCTCTCCTTCATCTTCTTCTGCATGACCTTTTCCTATTCTAGCACTCCCAGGTACTTGTACCCATCTTCATCAACCTCCTTCATCAACTCCCCGTTTTGTAGCTCGATTCCCTCACATTCAGCCCTTTCACCTCGTTTAATTTCCAAAACAACACACTTATCTAACCCAAACTCCATCCCAATGTCACTAGAGTAAACCCTCACCACCTCGACCAATGCCTCCAACTCTCATTTACTCCGCCCAAACACCTTTAATCGTCCATGAACAATAAATGATTGACCAACACCCTACCGTGACCGACGAAATATCCAAGCTTCTCTGTCTTGAGTAATATACTCAGCGGGATCATTGCAATAACAAAAATCAAAGGGTAAAGGGAGTCACCTTGGAATATTCCCCGATTGATGTTAACTTCACCAAGCACCTCGTTATTAGCCGTCAGTACTGTCTTCCATTCAGCCATACTTCCTTTCAGCAAACTCCGCACATTCTCTGCAACTCCAACCATGTCCAGCATCTCCAAAATCCAACTGTGAGGCACCATATCATATGCCTTCTTGTAATCAATCCAGCACATGCTAAGGTTTCTCTTCATAGCCCTGACCTCGTGCAAAATTGCCTTATCGATCATCAATTGATCTTTCGTGCCACGTGACTTCTTCCTGCATCCCTTCTGTTCCTCAGGAAGAAGATTATTATTTACAAGATGACCGTAGATCTTTTCAGCAAAGATTCCAGAGAGCAGCTTCCACATCAATGGTAGACAAGCTATCGGCCTATAGTTACTAGCTGCTGTCCCCTTTCCAGAATCTTTCTGAATTAAAACTGTCCTCCCCTTGACCATCCAGTCGGGTACCACGCCTGACGTCAAACACTCCTGCAGAGTTGTTGCAATTGACAAGTGTAGCGAGGTGAACTTTTTGAACCAGTAACCTCTGACCCAGTCAGGTCCAGGGGCTTTCCAGTTTGCCATCTTTCTTATCCCTGCCTTAACATCTTGCAGAGCCACCATAATGTCCTCTTGTTTCTCTACGTCTGCAAACTTTTCCCTCACATCACCCAACCAACTTGCTTCCTTGTCGTGTTCCTTTTCCTCGGACCAGATAATACTCCAGAACTCTCTTGCCTCATCTGCATTAGGAGCAGAGGATTCCATCTTATGTCCATTGCCATTAAGCTCCTTGTAGAGTTGACATTGATTGTTCTTGAAAAGGTTGTTCTGTCTCCTGGCAAGGCTTTTCCCAACAAACTGTCTAATCTTAGCACTAGCGGAAGAAATTTTGTTCTTCAACATTGTGCTGACTGTCATCGTTCCCTTCACTACAAGCTCATATTTCCTATTCAATCTATCACGAACAACCTGACGAACCTTATTCCCTTGCTTTATCTCCTCAATTCGTCCAAGATCTTTCCTCCACTCGCCAATGCTCTTTTCCAACCTCCTCTGCCACCATGGCTTCTTCTTTCTAACTGTTTTGTTTTTTCCCATCACACCTAACCGGGATGCAACCACATATGATCCAGCATACAGTAACCGATTAATCTCAGTCACAGTCATACTGTCTCTTACCAGATTGTGCATCAATCCATCAACAAGCTTCACCTCCTCCCCTATTTTTCTACCATCCTGAGCCTTCAAACTTGGTACTTCAACAACATCCTCGCTATGGTACACCTCTCTTAGCAATGCCAGGGCTCCACTTTCATCGTTACTCAACGCTCTCATATCGTCACCCCTTCTCCATACATCTACTCTCTCTATAACTACTCTTAAATCCCTTTCCTCAGCATCATTAGCTACCACGACATTCTCTATCTCCATTTCACCTAAACCACTCTCCGGCCTGATACAAAAGTCAACTTCTCCTTTGCTAGACTCCTCCTCAACTAAAGCTTTCTCTCTGACCATTCTTTCAATCTCGCCGGGTTGTACGACTGACAACAACCCATTGGCTTCAATTTGCTTTAGCTGCGAAAGAAGACTAGCAACACTCCTCACACTGACATTCCTCCCATCCCATATCTCCTTAACTTTCATAATGTAGCCATCTGCCCTTCGACCACCACTCCTCACGAAACATTCCCAAAGTACTTTCCTTTCAAAATGGTTCCATTTGTTTTTGAACAAACCAGTCCGTCCCATCTTGCCTCTTTTCTCTCCTTTCCACCCCTTCCTACCCATTGGTTCCTCCGTGCGACTGCCATCTTTAAAACTTTCAACGTTTTCACTTGCCTCCGGCCTAGAAACTTTTCCAGTTCTGATAAGAACTCTTTCCTGCGGGTCGTCAGCGTCCCTCCGACTTCCAGGTTTCCCTTCAGTCGGTTTTTACTTCAGAAAACGCATTGAAACAACACGAGAATTCGAAAACAATAACTCAGAAATACTTCCGGACTGTCTATATTTGGTTCACCGCTCAATAAAGAGAGGTTATCCAGGGGCACGAACCTGGACGCATAGACTTTATCCCCATAATAATAATAATAATAATAATAATAATATTAGTAATAATGGTTATTGTAGGAGCCCTTGCTATGGTGAAGAAAGGAACTCGAAAATATGTCGATTTAATCCTCGGAAATATTCAATTGCCAGAAATCTAGAAAATAGTTTTAAACTCAACGGCACACATTCTCAGAAAAGCACTTTCTCTATAAAGAAATCGAAAAACTGGAAAGCTATAAAGCATACATGAATGACATAATACCTCAGGTTATGAGTAATAAACTATGATAAAGAGATTGATAAAGAATGATGAATGATAAAGAGATTCACAACGCTTTATTAAAGAATCGCAGACCAAATGGACGAGATCTTGCAGAGTGCCCAGGTTTCATCATGGAGGAATAAAGGAAGAACCGTGTTAATGCTCAAAGACACTAGCAAAGGAAACATACCATCAAACTATAGACCGGTCACATGCCTACCCCTTATGTGGAAACTGTTAACATCAATAATAAGCCATGAGATCTACAAGCATCTTGATGTACAAAACCTGTTACCATGGGAGCAGAACGGATGCACAAAGGGTGGAAGATGGACCAAAGAACCTTTGGTAATAGACAAGTGTACCATGAAAGACAGTAAAACATGCTCAACTAACTTGGCAATGGGATGGGTTGATTACAGTAAAGCCTATGATATGATGCCTCACATATGCATTCACGAGTGTTTAGAGATTTACAGGGTTGATAGCAGGATAAAAAAGATGTTGAGAGCGAGTATGAAATCTTGGAGGACTTTGTTGCAAAGCGGTGGAAAATATCTAGGGAAGTAGCAATAAAAAGAGGGATATTTCAAGGTGACAGTCTCTCGCCCCTCCTCTTTGTCATGGCGATAATGCCACTGACAGCGGCACTGTGGAAAGCTTCACGTTGCCACGTGTTTATGGTTAAGACAAAATTGAATAACCTCCTCTTCATGAATGATTTTAAGTTGTTCGGTAAGAGCAAGAGCGACTTGGAGTCATTGTTGAATACCGTTTGTGTTTTTAGTAGTTGTAGTATTTAGTAGTTTCATATGGCTTTGTTGTTTATATTTCCACTCCAGTTCCATGTTGATAAATTTGTTGAAGCGAGGAGACCAGTTGTAATAATTATAAAGAAGAAAGAAAAGGATTATATACTTGTAGATATTACTGTCCTAGGTGATGCCCAAACTGCAGCCAAGGGAGAGGAGTAAATTGATAAATATTCGGAATTGGCTCGAGAGGTATCTCGTCTTTGGACGTGAAAACAATGGTAATATCAGCTGTCATGGATGCTCTCTGGTCCTTAACAGAAAGGCTTACCCCTTATCTTGCTATGGTAGGCGTTGTGCTGTCGTTTGAAACAATACAGAAAGAAGCTTTGCTAGGGAGGGAGTCCACACATTTTGAGAAAGGTGCTTCAAAAGTGAGATTAGTATCTTGGGTATTGACATTAAACTGCATCGGGTTTTGGAGTTTTGAAGTGGGCGAATGATGTTATCTTTTGCCACAACTACCTCCTGGTCACTCTTAAGCAAGCTTTAGTACCTGTTATCTCTCCTGGAGACCAAGAAATGCCGGGTTGGCAACCGATGGGGGATAGTCTCCCTCGTCGGTAGGAAGGATTCTTTTTGGTTGGCAACCCCTTTAGTGATGATGACACGATAAAAATACCGGTGGTAGTGTAACCTTAAATTCACTCATCCCCAAGTGAGTGTAAAAATATCAAATCAAATTAATGAAAATAACGGCGTGAATGAGGCTGGAACGACTTGTGAAGGTATCTCTCCCGGCACTTGCTCCCTCGCTCAGCAGCGGGGGCCCGGTCGTCATCATACTACTGCTAAGAGAAAGTGGAACAAAGAATTAAACGTAGCTGTAAAGAGTGCTACTTTTTAAGTGATCCGGTGAATGAGGATGGTAAATCTATACGAGGATATAGGCAGACTCTGTAGTAGAGCTGCTATCACCTTGTGATAATCTTGTGTCTGTCAAGAAGAAATCGCTCTATTCCTCTCCGAATCAAACAAATAGTTTTACGTTTAATAAGAATTGGATAATGCAAAGTTCATCGTTATGTTTGATGTTGCTGAGGTCTTCTAACGGGTTCTTTACTGTTTATCAAAGACTTTGCCATATCCAGCGGAATCAAATGTTTACTATTCATTTTTTAATGTTATAGTACTTCCAAAAGCAACTTTGATAGCAAATACCTGCTCTGTTGGCAAATGCCCTATCTGTAAGCTGCTTGCAAGTATGGCCATTCCTTCTCTATTTCATCTTTCAGCCTTGTTATCATAATTATTGCTAATGTTTTGCGTAATGTTGAAAATAGAATGATAGGTCTAAGGTTATCTAACGTTCCCTGGTATTCGTCCCCTTCAAAAAACTAATCCTTGAGATAAAATCTGTAGTTTTATATTTATCTTTCTTCTAGATACTTACCTCTTTTTGATTCTTAAGGACTCTGATCATTACATACATGATAATTGTATTAGTTTCTTTAGTAATTGCACACGAGGTTCTGTTTCAAAACACTAACATAACTTCATCTGCTTGCATGTTTCAATTTATTCATTCTTCTACAAATACTTTTCTCCTTTATCAATCTTCATATTACCCTGATTGCCCTGTGGTTAATTTTTTTCTAATTTTATTGACTCTATCCATCAATTTTACCCATTCGCTTATTTAACAGTGTGTTGTGACTATAGTTTGTCCCGGGTAAGACTTTCAACTATATCCGGAAACAAGGCTCTAGTTCGGGAGATCCAGAGTTTTAAGGAGAGTAGAGCCACCCCTTAATTACCCTTGCTTCAAGTCCATCTTGACCTGGGATGATAGTACCTGTTAGGGTTTTAATCATGGGTTAAATGAGGAATCTATTGAACGAAGGATAGCGGATGGTACCTTGAAACATTTTTAGTTCAACCGATAATTGGTTCAATGTATGCTACGTCTGGCGGAAATCGAGTCTTACTGAACAAACGACAGAGGTAACAACTGAGAGGAGCCCACTCGACTTTTTAATCTACTGATCACTTTTATCACTATGAAAGAAAACAATGTTCAAAATTCCTATCCCATAGCATGTCGCGTGGGTCAACAAGGAGTGCGTTGTATTGTGGGTGACCAGAGGTATAATGATACGTCAGTTACCTGAAGAAAGAGAAAGAATGAAAACAACAAATACCATACACACTTAATAAAATGCTTTAAAATATGAGCTTTAAAATCGTTAGGGAGATGCAGGAAATGGGCAAATTGAATTCCGTGTGTAATGAAATGGATAGATACGGACTTAATAGATAAGAATTGCGCAAAACAAGCTGAAACAGACAGGGCGGTTTTCAAATAAGTAGGAAAAATACAATAGTCTACTCTGGAAAAAAAAGGAAAACTACAGTCATGGTCTTAAACATTTGTTTGACAAAGTTAGTTTGACTGGAGCAGTCTTAGCAGGGAGACCACTTGCAGGTCTGTGTCTTAGCAGGGAGACCGCTTGCAGGTCTATGTCTTAGCAGGGAGACCGTTTGTAGGTCTGTGTCTTAGCAGGGAGACCGCTTGTAGGTCTGTGTCTTAGCAGGGAGACCGTTTGTAGGTCTGTGTCTTAGGAGGGAGACCGCTTGCAGGTCTGTGTCTTAGCAGGGAGACCGCTTGCAGGTCTGTGTCTTAGCAGGGAGACCGCTTGTAGGTCTGTGTCTTAGCAGGGAGACCGCTTGCAGGTCTGTGTCTTAGCAGGGAGACCGCTTGTAGGTCTGTGTCTTAGCAGGGAGACCGCTTGCAGGTCTGTGTCTTAGCAGGGAGACCGCTTGCAGGTCTATGTCTTAGCAGGGAGACCGTTTGTAGGTCTGTGTCTTAGGAGGGAGACCGCTTGTAGGTCTGTGTCTTAGCAGGGAGACCGCTTGAAGGTCTGTGTCTTAGGAGGGAGACCGCTTGCAGGTCTGTGTCTTAGCAGGGAGACCGTTTGTAGGTCTGTGTCTTAGGAGGGAGACCGTTTGTAGGTCTGTGTCTTAGCAGGGAGACCGCTTGCAGGTCTGTGTCTTAGCAGGGAGACCGCTTGTAGGTCTGTGTCTTAGCAGGGAGACCGCTTGCAGGTCTGTGTCTTATCCTTAATATGAACTCTTAAAATAGTAAACTTTTAAAGTAGTAATGGAATTAGTTCGAGAGACTTCCTTGTGAAGGATTTTTAATGTCATATGTATATATGTAACATATGTGAATACACAATGTAACATGTAACATGACTTTCTCTTCTTCTATGCGAATTCTATTTGGATACACAGCAAAGTCAATCTTCACTCATTTTGACAAAGGAAAAAAGTTCGCTCGAAAAACATTTGAGGTCAAGTTGTAAAAAATTGTGCTAGGAAATAGTAATTGTGAAAAGCCCTTAATCAATTTAACCACAAATAGTCTTTTGACATCTTTGAAAATTCTATTTGCCACTTAATTACGGTAACCGCTTTTAAATGAAAGCAGGTTTAGTACAACTGTTGAGTCAATATTTTTTTTATTATCATCATCATCATCATAATTTTTTATTATTATTATTACTATTATTATTATTAAAGAAATTTAGACCCAAATACACCTCAGTAATAACATAACTTGCAGTTATCCTCGTAGTCATTGCAGTACGAGAAGGAGGCATCTGGATTCATGTGTGGCTTCTTCATCAAAAAATTATAGTCTGGAAAGGAATGACTACGGGTTGAAAGTTGCTCGGAAGTTATACAAAAAAAACTACCCAATTACTCTAACCATAAGTTATCTTTTGAAGGGTGGTTCACGCAAGGTGGTATGTTATTAAGTGCCACAGTTTGGCCAGTTTCCTTATATGGCTGCCCTAAAATACATCAAAAGAAGGTGTAGATGAAAAAAAGGTGCAGTGGAAAGAATTCGAACTAGAGGTAGGCGAACTTGTCGGATATCTCATAAAGGGATAATGTTTAAAATGATTTGAAAAATAAATAGAAAACAAATTATAAAGTTCATATTTTATCAAGGTTTATTGCTGAACCAGGATTAAAGATTGGCTTACCAAATAACTTCAAAGAATTAGATATCTTTAAATTAACTGGTATTTTTCTGGTCCTGCCGAAAGAAAAAAAAAGCTATTCCCTGCAAGGCTATGTGCCTTGTACCTGTAGCACACAAAAATACTAATAAAAAAATAAATATCTAAGACCAATTAAAAAATCTCTGACATTAAAAATTTTTTAAGAACACAACTGCTCCATATCTGTCATTTAATAATACGCGAGAGATACATGGTGCACATACAAAAAAATACCACAGGCACTTTTCCAAACCTTCTTTGCTGTTAGGAACTGTACAAAAAGCACAACTGCGTCCCCTCTGGAGTCAAGACACGTTCTCGAAAGACTTAGTTTGAAATGCAGTCATAATTCGAAACCTGTTTCAAGTTATTCTCGAATTTTTTCATTTTGTCATTAATAGTGATTAGAATACAAATCACCATGAATGGGATAGGCTGATTAAGAGTTTTGTGATAACCGAATTGAATTGTCTAATCATGGTGTTCTTTGCAGTAGTGTACCAATAGTAGGCTACAATTATTTTCTATAGGGGCAGTGCTCATACTGAGCGGGCAGTCTTAGCCATTATACCTGAATTGGTATCATCGGCCTAACATAAAGGAGAAGTTGACGAGTTCTGGACGTACTCTCTCGTTGCTCACCAGTCCATCCGTCACCAGCCTGCCATGACTTCATGTACCCTGATCGGGGGTACATCGCTAGCCTTGGGCAAGGTCCTCGACCTTGCCCAAGGCTAGCGGAGGGAAGGAGGTGCCTTACAACTCCTCTTGGTGGAAATGTTTTCCACCCCGCTACCCAAAACTGAACACTAAAATCAGGATCTTGAAGACTTACATATGGTCAATTGTGTTCTATGGTTGCCAATGTTGGACATTTACAGAGGTGACAGAAAGTCATTTGGAAGCAGCGGAGACATGGTTTATCAGAAGAATTTTGAGAGTCTCCTGGACAGAAAGAAAAACAAATGAAGTGGCTATGCGTGTGGCAAATTACAACAGATTACTTATCAATGCGATTCATGACAGGCAATTAAAGTTCTTTGGACATATAATGCGAACTGATGGGATCGAAAGAAGCTTAATGTTAGGAAAAATTATAGGAAAAAAGAGCAGAGGAAGACCAAGAACAAAGTTCACTCATAATCTCAGCAAGATCACAAGACGTACAACTTTGGATCTCATCAGAATGACCGAAAGCAGAGAGAACTGGAGAACTATGGTCATCGATGTCTGCAGGAACAGACCTGATACCTGAAGAGAGAGAAAGATGTATAATAAATAGATGTGTATATATATATATATATATATATATATATATATATATAATCGAATATGTTGTTGACCATTTCAAACGTGTTGATATTAAAGTTGTTTTCATTAAGGAAGAACTACTTTTATGGCAAGGTAGACCACTTTCTTGTAAATAGTACATAAAAAACAAAAATATCTCGTTTTGGTATTAAACCTTTTAGTCTTCGAGAAAGCTCACATTATTTGCAATCTGCTACGCATACAAAGGAGGAATATCAAAGAGGAAAATCTGATTTAGAGGAAAGACAGAAAAATTGAATTTGGTTAATGGTTATAAAAGGAGCAGGGAAACTGCCAATAAAACAAAGCAATGACTGGAAATTATTTCTGTTTTCGTCAATCATTCAAGTGAACAATAAAAATGGTTTTCAATTTTTTTTATTCTATAAGCTTCCAAAACCATTTGGTTAGAGACCACAACTTTTGTAGTTCAAAAGGAAATTGGCTCAGTTCATCATACTAAAATCTCACCTTGTTGTGCTTGATTTAGAAGCTGTTACCTGTAAAATGATGGTCAGTAGTACTGATCTCGCAACAGGAAAAAAAAGATAAATCACAGAAAAAGGGCACACATTATTTTCGAAATCATTGCAAAACGTAAATATAGTATGTGTTGATCTACTTACCTTATTAAAAAATTTCTTGGCTATCTCAGACCTCGTTTTTTTAATTGACCTCTGATCATTTATATACCATTATCTTTCCTCTTTAGTAGAAACCAAAATAAAGCCTGTGTGGACGCTATATATATATAAATATATATATACAGTAGAACCCACATATTTCGAACCTAGATAACTCGAAATTCTAATTATCTCGAATATAAGGTGCTGGTCCGTGCAGAGAGATAGGCACTTGCATGCTTTGTTTATCAGTTATCTCGTTTGTTAGCATGATTATGTCGAACCTGCTAATCTCCTCCACGGTTGTTTACTTGCAAACAGCACGTGGCTCTTGGCGGGAAAGCATGACTCATTTCACGTGCTACGCAAGGTTTGACCTCTGTCATTGACCCCAGTGGTGTGATCTACAGTCGTTGGAGAAGAAGATGATGATGAACCAGTACCTGTTCTTGAAAGGCTGTCAGGAGAGGAAGTTTCCACCATGTTAGAGAAATTGACGAACAACTGCATGCTGTATCCAGACTCTGAGCCTGTGATATCTGCTGTTGCTGAACTGTCTGTCCTTAAAAAGAAGATGAGGGAGCGTGGCAAAAAGCAGACCTGCATAACAGATTTCTTTGTGAATGCTTAACATTCACTTCCACTGTCTGTATAGATTTATAGATTCAACTTTTTAAAAACCCTGAAATGCCAAGTTTTATTATATCTCGACGTTGGGTTATGTCGAACCTAATTGCTAAGTCATTAGAGGTTCGAGATATCTGGGTTCTACTGTATATCTATCTATATATATATATATATATATATATCTCAGTATCGAAGTAATTATTAGCTATCGACAGTGCTCAGTAAGACAAGAATATTACAGCTATCATATGGTACATATAAATATCAGCATCGAAGTAATTATTAGCTATCGACAGTGCTCAGTAAGATAAGAATATTACAGCTATCATATGGTACATATAAATATCAGCATCGAAGTAATTATTAGCTATCGACAGTGCTCAGTAAGATCAAGAATATTACAGCTATCATATGGTACATATAAATATCAGCATCGAAGTAATTATTAGCTATCGACAGTGCTCAGTAAGATAAGAATATTACAGCTATCATATGGTACATATAAATATCAGCATCGAAGTAATTATTAGCTATCGACA
>RDPX01000441.1:173512-184331 GCA_003991215.1 Morbakka virulenta | reverse complement strand
AAACTCCTTCAGCTAATAACAATAATATTTGACACAGGAAATGACTAAAGAAAGTATGCCAACATTTACTTGAGTAAATCAAATATTTATTTATTATTTCAAATTTTCGTCTGTCTACAACAGACTTTATCAAGTTTCTTGATAAAGTCTGTTGTTAACCAAACTTCATCAAGTTTCTTGATAAAGTCTGTTGTAGACAGACGAAAATTTGAAATAATAAATAAATATTTGATTTACTCAAGTAAATGTTGGCATACTTTCTTTAGTCATTTCCTGTGTCAAATATATATATATATATATATATCCCTGGGTACTTGCCTACACATTCCTAATTGTTTTACCTTTGCGCTGAAAACTTTTTACGGACTTGTATATACGCCCTTTATGGTTCGACAGCGCAATGGGTAGAAGTATATGTGAATACCCGGTATTTAAAGCCTCAAAGGTTACCCAAGTTTTTAATCGTTGCACTTTTTCTGAGTCTTTTTTATCATACGACTTTTACAATTTCGAGTAAGCGCGGTTGGTTTGATATAAGGAGAGACTTTACAGTTAATGGTAAATTTATATTTTCACAAATTACAAAGTATGGAAATCTGTCTGTCTATGCTTCCAGCAATGATCTTTGCCATCAAAGACTCAAGACAATCTGTGTCTTTAAGGTTATATGAATCTTTTTTTATTATTTGGCAACTGTAACCTTTGAGGCTATTTTCTTTACAACCTTTTCAATAAGATCTGTGGTGATTCTTTACATCAATCCACAAAACTACTTTGTCTGCTAATCTATCTTTAGTAGATTTGTCTTCCTTCAAATAACAAAGCTCTGATTATAATTTCTTGGCAAACACTAAGCCTTTACTTTACTCAAATTACTTCTCAAATGTGTTACTATCAAAATCTCTAAAGGTTTTCGTTTTATTATATTTGTTCCGTTCTTATTGGATAGTCAGATTTCTTTATGTCTTGCTCAGAATGGAGTCTGTCTGAGGATTAGATTCTTCTGTTGTTTGGTCCTTGTAAAGTAACACTCCCCCCAAATTCACGTAGCTTAAAAAGAAAAGAACTCGAGAAAAAAATCTATGCTGGAGTTCGTAAAATCAAACGTGATTTTAAGACCTCTTAATCCTAAAATTGTTCTTTCCCATTTATGTGCAACTTCCTCTGCAGGTCATTGCTCCATTTGATTTGAATTTTCTTGACATTCAATAATCTTATGTCGAATAAGAAGAACACGGCTGCTGTAACTGGGACAGATCAAGATTCAAAAGTTCAAGGCGGATGGTGAAAAACCAAATCGAAAAGCCAAGGGTAGAAAAATGCCACAATCTATCTTTTTACTGATATTTACCTTAACTGTAGCTCTTCGTAGTGTTTTTAGCCTACCTAACAACAGGATGGGGCCCCCAGGCCCAAGACATTTATTAAGAGTCAAAGCAAATGGAACACATTTGATGGGAGGAAATGAATGGATATCAGGAGCCTGTAAAGCACAAGAACTTTTAATGCCAGTGGAAAGAGAGCTTAATTGCCGGCCGAAATATATCAAAACACTATATTGCCTTGGAAAATGCAATTCAGTTTTCATACCACAGCATACTACTGAGAATTTCAAGTTTTGCAGGGCATGTGTTCCAAGTGGAACAAGTGAGAGGGACGTAAGACTGGAGTGTAATATTAATGGTCGAAAGAAAGTTATACACCGTCGCATTGAAGTTATCAAAGCTTGCAAATGCCTTGAAATTGATTGCGATGTGTAAATAGAACATTGGGATCTGAAGAAACTCCAAAAGAATAATAGTTAGATTTTACATCAGTCTAATTTACGTTCATTTACTTTAGTTAAGAAAGAGACCAACTATTAATGCTATAGAATTTATTACTTATCACACTGTAAGCATTCAAGAGACAGTGATTTACTGTCAAGTTGCGATCAAGTACGTTAATCGAAACTGTAAGATCAGAGCTTAGTAATTACTGAAGGCAAGCCTTGGGAGATTTATGACTTTCATAGAAATTCATAGAAAAATATGAAGAATGAAAGTATCAACAAGAAGGAGATATATTCAAGATTTTTACTAGCGATTGGATTCGAGAAAAGAATGGACATTCTCTTTTAAATTAGCCAATTCAACAGTGGTGGTGATCTTGGATAATAAATATTACTTCATTCTACGCAGTCGGGTGAAACGTGACAACAGAGTAGACACAGTGCAATAGCTACTATTTCTTTATTGACAGTTGAACATTTTTGTGGTAGGTAAATGCGGTTTTAGAGTTAATAAACTCCAAATTCACACAAAGTTTTAACAATGTGACTAAAAAGTTACTTTCTTCTGTGCTGATGTGAAATGTTGTAGATAGTTTCCATATTTTGGGTTTTTCTGTATGTTTTAGTTTTAAAGTAAAATGTAGTTGCGATAGGAAAAGATAAAGATGATATTTGTATGAAAGTAGATCAATCTGACAGTGGCCTAATTTCAATCGTTTCTTCATTTTTCCACTTCTTTCTCAAAATACCTGTCATATCTGTGACAAGAGAAATAAACGAATAAGCTATCCAGAATAACTAGCACTTGTGATCAGTTTTGTTTTGCACATTTTAAAACTTTTAGTGGAAATTAGATGAGGTTGCCACATAGGTATCTAATCGCATATTTGCCTCTTGTGCGTATAGTACCAACACGAGTTGCTTTAAAATTCTCGATTGCCTCTCACTGCCCGCTATTCCTTGAAAGAGAGAAATAAAGCTGCTTTTACCTTGCACATATTTTTTTGTAATAGTCTAACTGAATATTATACAGTTTGCTTTTTTGTTCTTTTCCTAACCTTCTCCTGGTGTAAATTATGCTAATGTCTAAGAAGGGTATCTTCCTTTTATATTCATATTTTTTTAGTTACAATTAGTGTTTATATTTTTCGATCTATTTATGTATTTTCTTACAGTGTGGTCTTATTTAAGGGTCTGCTTGTTGTTTTTTTTGTATTTCTTTTTGTATTTTTATTTAAATATATTTTTATCTATGCAGATAAATATATTGTAATTGATAATTCCGGACGAAAAACTATTTTGAATCAGATATCTCCTCAGTTTATCATGAGCAACAAATAGATTAGTTTGATCTAAGTGTATTTTAATAAATCTAAATGTGAACATATGGATGAGATTGATTTTTTCTCTTTATGGAGTGAAGCTTTACCATTTACTTTTTACTGTAAATGGTCGTTTTAAAAAAGCAGGATCTTTTAAGACTAGTACATCCAGGAAATGTAGTTAGCTGCCCTGTTCTGTTTCAGAAACGAACTTGATGTTTGAGTCTCGACTGTTTTGATACAATTAAAAACCGCAGGATGCAGTCAATATCACAGTAGTTCAAATAGGTGATAATACATTCTGTATTTGAAGGAGCAAGATGACATCTTGCTTATTTGAATCATATGTAAACACTCGTCTCCAAAACATGAAGTTGGCACCCTGAAACAGAAAAAGACAACAGGTTCCTTTTTCTGGATTTATTAGTCTCAGGAGATACTGTTTTTCTCCAAGCGACGATTTACAATAAAAAGGGCTTTTAAAAGACTCCACGTGAATTCGGACCTCTTCATTCCGTGAAAATACAAAATGAATTATGTCCACACAATATTTTTTATCGATTTATTAATGTATTTATCAATGACCTATTTTTAAAATTTACCTGCAGAAAAATCATAGCACTTACAACGTTTACACAAGCCCCAGCATAAAAAATACACAAAATCTAAGAAGTCAAAAAACTAAAAACCACTAAACCTGCTAAACCCATTAAACCCACTCGAACCACTCAAATCACTCAAACCACTCAAACCACTCAAACCACTCAAACCACTCAAACCACTCAAACCACTCAAACCACTCAAACCACTCAAACCACCCAAACCACCCAAACCACTCAAACACTTAAACATCCATAAGATAGTGCTTCAACTTATTATATTGTAAAAATAAGTATAAACCAGGGTAATAAATCGACTCCAGTGAAATTCAAACTTAAGATTAAACAGTGGTCTAAAATACTAGTCAAGGGCCAGACAAAAAATTGGAGAAATCGTGAAAATGGCTTTCCATCATTGATAATGAAACAAAAATACTTGTAAGCTAGTTTTTAATACTTCATGTGTGACAGTGCCACTTGTCTTCAGAAGTTCAGCAAGGATCAAATTTGTCTGTAAAGCCAATAAAAGCAGAGTTAACATAATTGTTGAAAAACAGTGGTCTGATGAGATCGACTATAATTATTCTCTATGACGTTCCTGTAAAGGAAGAAACAAAGACATCCTGTTGGTCGGTGCGTCTTTGTGATGGAATATCTCTGTTACTTTTACAAAGTTCACTTTGAAACTGCTTCATACGAATTTTTAGTTTAAAGCAAAAATCTTTCATACCTTGCACCTAAAAATAATATTATGTCATCCAGTTGAGGCATGTCACTTACTGTCACTTTTTAAGTTGTGATGTGTTTTTACATAAAAAGGACTTGTACATCTGAAAAGAAACCTTGCTTTGTCAGCTATTGTTCCACCTGGACTTTTGCATCATACTGATCTTGCTCTGCCAAATCAATACAATACACGAGAAAAACCTATTTTGCTGCTTCTTGTCATCATCATTTCATTTTTATATCATTTAATACCTGTTTTTGATACACATATTACCTTTTTTCACTGGTCAATGTAGTCATTAAAGTACAATGATATCATCCTTGTCTCAATCCTTTTGCCACAGTTTTCTGGTAAGTAGGGAATAAAATGAATCTGATGATATTAATGAATACTTCAAAAATGTAAAATTCAGCCAACACGCATCGTTTTGTTATTGTTCCTCTTTTAGATGTGGTAAGTGGCTTCAGAGTTACACACAACAGACTTTGAACAGAATTGGTATAATGTATGATTATGCCAACAAAGGAAATTGCATCACAGGAAGTGACAGTTAAATGTCACTCTCTATTCAATTTTCCTTAGGGTAGAACAAGAGTATGAATCGTTAAAAAATTCTATTTATTTGCAAAACTTTTATCATTAAGCCATAAGATTCTGTTTTTCACTGGTTTAAAACTAACCCTTGAGAAAAAACTTTCATTTCTTATCTACAAATAACGAAACTAAAGCAATTTCCTTTCCAAAATATTGTCTAGCATTCAAGGGCATAGTTTTTCTTATACTGTCAGAAGCATCTGTTTTTTATATTAGCACTCGAATTTGTGGTAAAAGGTGATTAAAGGTGAATATAAAGGAAAAGAAATGATGACGATGCCAATTAATGTTGAGCTTCCTTTTTCTTGTTTAAAATTTCATTGTTTTTCTTCCCAGTCAACCTTTAGTCTTTATAACGATTAAGCTTTGCTTTCATTAATAGATAAAGCTATACTCACTCATATGTTTTGCTACAGCTTCAGAGATTAATTTTGAAAAATCAAGATGAAGGCCAGGAAAATTATTTTGCTATGCTTTACTTTACAAAAAGAAGCTTAATATTATCTTATGATATACGAAATGCTACAACATTACTATGCATCTACTAAATCTTGACACATAAGGGTCAATTCAGTTTCACCGTCTCCAATGATGTCTCTATCTAGATTAGAACTGATTACCAACTTAATATCCTTCTTGAATTGCTTTGAATGTATTATGAACATCTGATAATACCACATGATTTGATGATCCTCAGACTCAACAAGTGATCCACTTAACCCATTAATTTTGACGATCTTTCAAATTAGCTCCTTTGGGAGTAATTGCTGGTATCAGAACAAATTCCCAAGACAAAAATCTATTTACCCCCTCCCTTCCCCTACAAAACAAAAATTTCCTATATTAAAAAAAATGCTTAATTTCTTTCGCAAAAACGAGTAGGTCATCAACTGTATCTATAAGATTGACGCTATCGAGATCGTTCTGGGATACTGACGTGTTGAAATCATGTCTCTACGTCCCCAATGTTGTGTGTCTTGTCACTGAACAAATATGACAGTTCTTTTTTTATAATATATCACGTTTTGTGCCTCTAACAAATTTTTTGGCTGAAGTTTGATCATGATAAGTAATTATCTGTTTGAAAAAAAATTTTTGTATAGGGAGCTCTTATCCCAGGGAGATTGCAAAGGGGTTATAGGCAAGGCGTTGTCTTGAGGAACTTTGAGTAGAGCCGTGATACCCAGGCCTTAGAAATTCATGTGATTACTTTCTTGTTGGGGTATTCATATTCCAGCTCAAATTGGGTACCTAATGTCTTTTTGAAACCGATACGAGTCAAGTCTTCTTCCATTTCATCACCTGTAACATTTCTTCTGTCTCCATTCAAACGCACTCTCATGCAGTGATGTCATTGAAGAGGAGCTGAGGGCTTCATCCCCCAAAGTTCTGGACAAGTGACAAAATTATTCTATCAAAAAAAAATTTTTTTTTCTCCTTTCACAAAAATCCTTTAGGAGAAAATGATACCGGAAGAAAGACTAGAAAATTTGAAAGGCATTGTAATAAAATTGGGTGGATTGCATAAAAATCCTATTTTTAATTCCAATTTTAAAAAATACACAGTATTTCCTATAACAATCCAACCCCATTGTTGGTTAAAATCAACTCATTTTGTTGAGATATTATGCTATTGTAATCTCATATTAGTCTGAAATCGCTTTAGTTTTTGAGGTTTTGACCCTTATCACATCCAGCTCAATAAAAAGGAAATTTTCCATACATGAGTCTGGTTTTCTCTCAAAAGAGAATAAAATTAAATGCAAGTGTTTTCTCCTTTTGTTATCTTTTCTTTCCTGAACTTCCATTTAAGAAGAGACTTCTGTGTTTCCCTTTCACTTTCTTTCACCTGTTGCTTTATTACAGATTTTCTCGGCAAACTCTACTGCTTCCAATTTTAGAAAGAGTGTATTTTTTTCCTTTACGTAAAATTGATCCTTGTTGTTCTTGAGTCATTTAAAAAGTGGTTTAATTTGTACAATAGGCCAAGCTATGATCTTAAAAAAAAGTGTTTCTACCTTTCCAGATGAGATAAAGCTCGCTCTTTTAAGGTCTGTTTGAACAATAAAAAATGAATGATAATACGAATGACTGGACTGAGAGCCTGTCATGAGCAAAGGTGAGTGAAAAGTGTTTCTACCTTTCCAGATGAGATAAAACTCGCTATTTTAAGGTCTGTTTGAACAATAAAAAATGAATGATAATACGAATGACTGGACTGAGAGCCTGTCATGAGCAAAGGTGAGTGAAAAGTGTTTCTACCTTTCCAGATGAGATAAAACTCGCTATTTTAAGGTCTGTTTGAACAATAAAAAATGAATGATAATACGAATGACTGGACTGAGAGCCTGTCATGAGCAAAGGTGAGTGAAAAGTGTTTCTACCTTTCCAGATGAGATAAAACTCGCTATTTTAAGGTCTGTTTGAACAATAAAAAATGAATGATAATACGAATGACTGGACTGAGAGCCTGTCATGAGCAAAGGTGAGTGAAAAGTGTTTCTACCTTTCCAGATGAGATAAAACTCGCTATTTTAAGGTCTGTTTGAACAATAAAAAATGAATGATAATACGAATGACTGGACTGAGAGCCTGTCATGAGCAAAGGTGAGTGAAAAGTGTTTCTACCTTTCCAGATGAGATAAAACTCGCTATTTTAAGGTCTGTTTGAACAATAAAAAATGAATGATAATACGAATGACTGGACTGAGAGCCTGTCATGAGCAAAGGTGAGTGAAAAGTGTTTCTACCTTTCCAGATGAGATAAAACTCGCTATTTTAAGGTCTGTTTGAACAATAAAAAATGAATGATAATACGAATGACTGGACTGAGAGCCTGTCATGAGCAAAGGTGAGTGAAAAGTGTTTCTACCTTTCCAGATGAGATAAAACTCGCTATTTTAAGGTCTGTTTGAACAATAAAAAATGAATGATAATACGAATGACTGGACTGAGAGCCTGTCATGAGCAAAGGTGAGTGAAAAGTGTTTCTACTTTTCCAGATGAGATAAAACTCGCTATTTTAAGGTCTGTTTGAACAATAAAAAATGAATGATAATACGAATGACTGGACTGAGAGCCTGTCATGAGCAAAGGTGAGTGAAAAGTGTTTCTACTTTTCCAGATGAGATAAAACTCGCTCTTTTAAGGTCTGTTTGAACAATAAAAAATGAATGATAATACGAATGACTGGACTGAGAGCCTGTCATGAGCAAAGGTGAGTGAAAAGTGTTTCTACCTTTCCAGATGAGATAAAACTCGCTATTTTAAGGTCTTTTTTAACAATAAAAAATGAATGATAATACGAATGACTGGACTGATAGCCTGTAATGAACAATGATGAGCACCAGTGTTGCGCATCTAGTTATAGGAAATGACTTGTCATGGGTAAAATTTATTCCAATTTCAAATCTTGCAAGTAGGAAAGGGTTATTATTACTTCCCGTGTTATTTTGTCACGATAATCTACAGGTTGAGTGATTTCGCTGTCGAATATAGATCATACAGAGAGTTATTATGTCGCTTACATCGCATACCATCAAAGTCAAATGCCAGATCACCTTCAGCTAATAATTCAACCTGTCTTATTTAATGAATTTGCAAATTTATGTCAAAATAACAGGTCAATTTCTTGTGACTATTGCTAGAATACAAGCTGTTAAATTTCACAAGAGTCCTGGGGATAGTGTTGCATTTGTTGCAAAAGAGCATGATATTTACAAGGACGTTTGGAAGCCTGTTGCTGGAGAGACATTATTTTGTCAACGCGATGAAAGAGAAAAAGCAAAAGTTTATTTTAACTATGCAATCGGCATATATCTCGGGGATGATCAAGGCTGTCATCAAAAGCTAGTTCGTCACTTGCCCAAGAGCCTGGAATTGTTTCCTTTGCGAATTTCTTAATAGTAGACGTTGTTTCTTCGAAATGTCACTAACAGAACAAATGAAAATGAGTTGATTGAAAGATACAAGGCATTCTCTACGGTAGGTCTAACGACTGCTAGAAACATTAAAGATCGAAGTAAAAAAAGCGCTTTTGAATATAAAACATTATTTCCTTAAAACACAGTAGTAGGGATAAGCAAGTAGTTTTACGTTGAGAAACGTTGTGATGCACACACACACACACACACACACACACACACACACACACAGAAACAAAGACAGAACAGAGCGGGATGGAGTGTAATAGAGATTGTACGGTATATTTATTTTCCAGTCGTTAGTCCTCGGCAACAGGAAATCAATGCCCCCCACACCACCCACCCACCAACACACACACACACACACACACAAGACAAGGTTTCCCACAAAACCTTCTTGAACTCTTTTTTTTTCACATAGTGATTTAGATCGTCCAGTATCTTACCCTCCTCCGCACAAGCACATACTCACACCAACACACACCTCATGTATCCCTTTCAAACATAATCTTGCACAAATTAATAATCACTTGGGTGATAGCATAGGTGCTTGTGTCGATGTAAGATTCTCATGCTTCTAAAGTCAATTTCTTAAAGAACATGAACTAGTTTTCTTTCCAGTATACTGTTTCAAAGCAAAAAAATAATTAAATGTTGCTTTGACAGTAATATATTTCTTGTAAGGCTGATTAGGACTCATTTAAGTACAGATGAAAGAAGATATTCATTTTACTTCGCAATAGATGACAGAGAATTCTGTTATCAAATGTTATGCAATGTCGCAAAGATAGACAGCGGTGTTTGGCATTTCGTATGCTATTTGATCCCACCAACATTTGATTTGTCAATGGCGGTAAGAGTGAGTGCATGTCATTTAAGAAGTCATATGGTCATATGCTACAACAGTTGTCATGTTATTCCATATCATCAAACCTTTTATGCGTCGTATAATGATCTACTAATGACTGGAATAACTTGCTTTAAATCATCTTTGTGACAGAAGGTCCCTCCTTATTGTAACCATTAACACGATATAATATTTACAAGTAATGTAAAGGAATTCTTTAGAAGTATGCCTCAAACTGCTTTGTTAAACTTATGAGTTGCATGAATTAGATTTCTTTAGGCAAGGAATGTGGAGTCAGTAAAGATCAAATGAAAACATGGGACACTTTGAAACAAAGATGTCTTTTTTCGCTTCCTCTACTTGATGACAAGAATTTACCATTTCCTTCAAAAATGTAAAATAAAAAAAAATTAAAATTAAAATAATAGAATAGACGAATTCTTGTCTTTCTGTAACTTCTTAAAGAGGCCTGTGTAAACTGACCTTCTTAAGTCTGTTTTCCATCAAATAATTTATGAATTTCTTCATTTTATTTTAAACAAGAGAAAAATACAACCAGATGCAGGACTTGCCACGACACACACACACACACACACACACACACACACACACATACAGAGAGATAAAGAGAAAGATAGATACATAACTCGATAGATGGATGGATAGATAGGTATATGCATAGGTAGTTATACAGAATGCAGGATATGGACCAAAAGAAATAACAGTCGCATGTATTTGACTCAAAAACAATTTGGAGTTTCTTAATTTTTTATTTCAGTCCACTATCTATCTATCTATCTATCTATCTATCTATCTATCTATCTATACATCTATCTATCTATCCATTCATCTGTCTCTTCTCTCCATTCATCTATCTGTCTATCTATCTATCTATCTATCTATACATCTATCTATCTATCCATTCATCTGTCTATTCATCCATTTCATTATTCATCCTTTCTATCTTACTACCTTTTAATTTATCTATATATCTACCTACCTATCAATCATCCAATCCACCAATTAATCACTTAAT
>RDPX01000441.1:149922-172851 GCA_003991215.1 Morbakka virulenta | reverse complement strand
TCTATCTATCTATCTATCTATCTATCTCTTTGTCCATATATCTATCTAACTATCGATCAATCAATCAATCCATCTATTAATCTATTTATCTATCTATTTATCTATCCATCTATCTATCTGTCTATCTATCGGTCTATCTATCTATCTATCTATCCATCTATCTATCTATTTATCTAATCCATCTATCTATCTATCCATCTATCTATCTATCCATCTATCTATCTATCCATTCATCTATCTATCTATCTATCTATCCACTTTGGTATTAGGAATGATATAAATCCCATCTATTTACCTTTTGTAGTGGTCATCAATACTCCGAAATGATACTGCATTGTTAAAAGTTTGACAGTTGAATAAATGAGGTGTTTCCATGTTGGTAAATGCGCATATAGCGTTTTCTATCACTTCTGGTGAAAAGAGATAGTGATTTTAGAAAGCTCGCAGGCTCTGAAATTGCCTTAATTAATACCATTCTTCGCTAATGTTGTTTTCTAATTTTGATTTTTCTTAAACCGAATGGATTTCGCATTATCGCATCAAGTGAAAGAGCTGAGGTGAAAAAGTTGAAGTTCTTCGATATTATATTTTCATTAAAGAGTTTATTAGATATTAGGGTACACTCTGATTATGATACAGTACAAGACATATAGACAAATTGTTTCTATTTTAAGTATATCGATGACTAAATAAATGTCATAAAAGAGATCATTAGTACTGTGACAAGAGATATTACACACACACACACACATAGCTATAGTGTCACTGTCCTATCACAATCTAAATAATGAATAGCTTGGTTCCCTCAATAATACTCTGGAGGTATACCCTCACAAGAAACGTTGAAATAACATCAATATCATGTACATTACAATTAATGTATAATTTAACAATTATAACTTTTCCTGCAACTGTCAATGGTAGTGTTCAAAGCAATAGCACATTAATATCAGTGGCACCAAGCTATGGAAAGAGCTGATGTTGTAAACTCAATATCATTTTTTTTCTAAATTTGCTGTAAAATGGAATACATTCATATTTGATGTTTTCATTATTCCTCTTTGATATCAGGATTAAATGTTGGCAATAATCAAGAGTTCAGTATGAGTTGCATTATATTATTACAACTAGCAAAGTAAATGATATTTGAATTTTTTTTACCATGAAAATCATAGGCTTCTCTTGCTATAGTTCCGAAGAAAAATCTTCAGTTACTTATCAAACTTTATAACTATGTCTGAAAAATTGAGTAGAAGTTTTAAAGATATGTTTTTATTCCGCATCGTTCAACAGATATGTAAAATAGTAATTTACTTCTTCAGAAGTGCTTTGGAAAGTCTTCGTCTTAAAGAATTGTGTTCCGTTGTCTCACATACATACAAGTAGTTGTATTTGTACTCTAGCATTTCCGTCTTTTTTGGACACTGGAGAAAAACTTAATTGGATGATACTCCTTAATGTAACAATTGCTTTGATAATGACACTTGCAAAATGGCAAAAATAACCTCCTCGGATTTATCAATTTATTTAGCAGCTTCCCACAAAGATAGCGTTTTTTAATATATATATATATATATAAAAGTGTTATTCATTAGATTTTCCTTTTCGTTTACATCTCCCTGTTTTGCAATTGCAGCTGTGTACCAAGGTTAATTTTTTTCTGAGAGTCGTAGGTTGTCCATTGGCGTGACATCGAAAAGAAAACGTCTCCTGCGTTACAACAGACGGTTGACACACTGAACATGAATGAACACTCTTTTTGGTTCCAGTTTTTGGAATATAGACTGACTCACATGTACCAAGACATACATTGTTTTTAATCCTTACAGCCTGACAGCCAGGTTCTTGAGCAACCATGTAAAAAGGTATTGTAAAACACTCCGTCTTGTTCGATTGTGGTTTTGACTTATCATGTGTTACATATGTATCATTACATCCATGGTATTCAAACTTTAAGATAAAAATGAAAGGCAGCAGAGATATCACAAAATAATGCATTGTGCAAGAAGGAAAATATTCTGCGTGCAAGTTGCTACGGATTGAAGAGCAATCTTAAAAGCAATAGTAACATCGGTATAGCGGAAAACAGCGCTTTCACCACAAATATATTTACTATTAAAACCAATTATCAGTTTACCTGCTCTGATTGCAGTAGATATAAATTTTCCGTTTTTCTGTTCTCCAGTAAATAAAATATCCAGAAAACCTTCCAACTTTTCCACGTGTCGAAAGGTATTATTTTGGTTCGAATGCAATAGTCATCGTTACGTTTTAGTGTAAGTTTTCTCTGTCAAGGCAACCAGGAATGTCACTTTACTGACAAAGAATTTGATAGCCGTGATTCTCCTGCTCTCGGTTTGTAGTGTTAAAACCGACAATACTCTTAACAATTCATCAGAATTCTGACTGAAACCAAGTTAAAATGGCAACACCAGCTTACTGGTAATTAGGATGACTTTATCCCTTAAGTGCTTTGTTCAAGGAAGTAATGAAAGACTTTAGATTGTCTTGCATACACTCTAATTCCAGTTCAATTGCATTTGAAAATAGTGTCAATGGTATTTGATGATATTTGATAAGCTTGAAGGAAGAGAGATGATTGAGGAATCACTGTTATTTCAATGGTGGTGAAATAAGGTTTAAACGTTTCAATACATACTTATAAAACTACATTGAGGTTAAACAAAGAGGAGGTGGACATTGCTTTAAAACAGACGATTAACATCAAAAATAGCAAGATACCAGAATTAAAGCTTCTACTTTTGATTCTTCTTGAGAGCATTTTAGAGGGTGTGACTGACTTAATCAGTGTTTGTTAATATTTACAATGATTATCCTCTCCTTATGTACTTTGATCTTTAGAATGTATGTCATGTAATAAAACATTGTGAGGCAGTTTATAAAACACATCTCTGAAGGATAAGTTAACTAAAAAGCCTGATTAACGAAAAGGGAATTTTTATTGTTCCCAAGAAGCTTTAACTTTTTGCTGTCATTTTAGATTTTACAATTAAGGAAAAAAAGAGATCTTAATATTTGGTCAGCTCGATGTTTATGTTAGAAATGTTCTTTGATTTTTGAGATACCTTTTTATTCAATCCAGTTTTAAAATTTTAGCAACAGAGGGGAAACGATGATGAGTTGGATTTTAAATTTGGCTTGACCCAGGCAACTCACTGTGTATTTTTGCATCAGCAGAAGACAGTCGTGCATAAGCTGAAATGGTGGGACTATTGACAATTGACTCTGTTTAAGGAATAAGCAGATTCTCTTAAACCCTTAATGTGCTTTCCAGTGTAAAATGATATGCTTCCGGTTTTGATGTCTATTTGTACAATGGAAAAAGTGTTGAAATAGATTAAAAACAAAAGTAAAAGGGTGTAAATCTTATTAAGAGAACTTCAAAATTTTATATGATATAAAGTTATTTATTTATGTTTTGGTTTTCGTTAAAGGATACTTCAATAAGTTTATGAGGCACGTTTCGGAAGTAAGAGAGACCTACTTGTAATTCATTATTACTTTAGGAAAAAATTTGTTCTCTGCTAGTAAGAATAATATCTTTCAGTGAAAATACAAACGTTAATATTCAATTTGGTTAGTATTTTCTAACTATTACCATGGTGTTTAAACAAAAATATATTCTATTTTTCAATATCTATGATATTTAGAAGGAGTTCCATCTTTTAAACAATATCTTTTTTCCTTTCACAACCCTGATGAGTTTAACAAATAAAATTTGATTTAAATATGAAGACTTAATATAAATGGGTTACTTTTATGAAGTAAAATACTTGTGTTATAAGTAAAGGAATATTTATCTTAAAACCTTTGACCAAGTAAAAATCAAAGAAACCCCTAAATCATGAACAATGAACAAAACCCCCCAACTGTAATCTCAAGAGCCCTTAATAAATGACTTCACATAATAACTAAACGCCTCTTACTCTCTTTATAATAAATTTAAAAAAAACTAAAATAAACAAGACAACATTTTATCAGACAAACAGTGGGGAAAGGTACCTGGTACTTCACTAAGAGATAGAAAGACTAAAATTGTGTACGAAACGACGCTAAGAGTGAAATGCTGGAGGAAGCCCTAACATATTAATTGATCTGAAACCAAACTGGTGGTTTACCTTTTCTACTCTAGTGGCCAACCACTTTTCTGAACATAAATCATAAAATACGAAACGTTGAAGGAGTAGTCATATCACTTAATTCAGATTGCTTTGATGAGCCGAAAGTGAGTTGAGAATTACTAATATGCCATAACAGAACTATTTTATTTCACTCATTAAATTTTGTTTGTAAATTATATGCCTTATCCAACACGTGATGTAAGAGAAGAACTCTTTTTAGCTGGCAGGAAATCCCATCGATTTTTTTCATGAAAGAATAAATGTAACATATTCTCAAATGTAACATATTCTCAAATGTAACCTATTTCTCTTATAATAAACTTCTTTTCACAAAGAAGTCAGTTAAAAGATTTCAGAATCCATATCAACAAGGTAATTATTTTTAATTACTTAAGAGGATCGTTACATTTTATTGTCCTTGTATTTGATAGTCCTGACAAGCTTTAGAAGAGGTCCTATTAAACCAAAGCTGAATGGGCATGTAATAAGCTCACAGATATTCATAAGTGAGCTCATGAGCTTAGGAGTCGGCTTAGAAAAACGTAACAAATAAAGCAGACTTTTCAGCACCATTGAAACAAATATAGTTGTGTCGAGTGGCCAAAATCAAATAAAGTTTAATTGCCTTTTAGTAGAGGATTGTTTACCTGCCTCGTTTGATATCTCTTACGTCCTTTTTGATTATTAAGCGGTCTGGTGTGACTGATGTTAGGGATGATCTCTTTGTGAAACTCAAAGTAATTATAACAGTACATACTGCCAAATAAAGTAATAGTGCGAGTTTACGAGATAAGATTTATTTTTTGATTTTATTGGAAACGGCAACATTCTCTACTTGAAATATGGATAGTTTAAAGATTCAAGAAATCATTTCCATAAATCCGAATGGTAAAGTTGAGTCTTAAACGCATATCTTAATCCTAAATAAAGCTATAAGAAAAAACCTACATTAATGAATACGTACAGAATATCATCTATCCGTAAAATGAAAATGAGCAGAATTCTCTTGCTGTAATACTCTGTAAAATAATCTATCCAACTATCTATGTGTCTATGTATCTATGTATCTATGTATCTATGTGTCTATGTATCTATGTATCTATGTATCTATGTATCTATGTATCTATGTATCTATGTATCTATGTATCTATGTATCTATGTATCTATGTATCTATGTATCGATGTATCTATGTATCGATGTATCTATGCATCCATGTATCCATGCATCCATGTATCCATGTATCCATGTATCCATGCATCCATGTATCCATGCATCCATGTATCCATGCATCCATGTATCCATGCATCCATGTATTCATGCATCCATGTATCCATGCATCCATGCATCCATGCATCCATGCATCCATATATCCATGCATCCATGTATCCATGCATCCATGTATCCATGCATCCATGTATCCATGCATCCATGTATCCACGCATCCATGCATCCATATATCCATGCATCCATGCATCCATATATCCATGCATCCATGTGTTAACCTATCGATCTATCTATCTACCCATCTATCGATCTATCCATCTATATATGTATGTATGTATGTATGTATCTATCTATCCATATAAATATATATGTATATACATATATATATATATATATATATATATATATACAATGTTGATCTTTTTTGTCATTGATATTCAGATGACCTCCATGGGTCAATTGCAAATTATTCTTCCCAGTTTAATACGTATTTTTTTGTTGTTGGAAAAGATGTCTTTGCAGTAACTTGTCCAACTCTTGAGAAACCCTGATTAAACTGTCTAAGTTGTAACTGACTTAACTGACAAGTTGTCCATTTCTTTTCACATAGGATTCAGTACTTGATTGAAAACCATGAGACAACAGCTTTCGTGGTTTCTTTCAAAAACCTCGATAACGTCAGCGAATCGGGAGACAAGACGCATGTATTGTTGTTATTTCATATTGTACATTCCCATTGATGACATGTCATGCTAAGATGAAGATGAAGCGGTGTTACGTCCTGCCAGCAAGAGGTATTTATAAAAGAAGATAAATCGCTTGCTTATCTGGGGTAATACAATATTGATTCAGTCTAATTCTTCTGACCAAAAGCTCCGTTTTTGAGTACCGAAAGCTTTTTAATGAGGTGTCTTGGAGGAGAGTTTTCAAATTATACTGAAAAAAGAAACATATTTATTATTAAAACTAGCAAATTAGGTGACCACTTTACAACGCCATTACTGGAATGTTTGTGGGGCTGTAACACCACAATTTACTCACCCCTTGCAATTCAAGGGAAAAAACCAACCCAAACTTTGTACTGCTCCCTACACAATTAAGATTTTTGACCCCTACCCACCCTCTCCATGACTCTCCTTTTTCATGAAAAGTCATGGCTTGTAAAGTTCGGGTATTGAAAGAATAACAAGACTCATTTCAAGATGGATTCCCATCTCTCACCTCTCTCATGAAATGTCATGGCTGGTTTACAGTGCTACTGGCTCTCTTCTTCTTTTCCTTTCAGTCTCATAGCCACATGAATATCTGTAATATTTAAATATATTCTCTGCAACCAATACTTCTTAAATGAGCATATCACATTATTCTCTGATTAATTCCATAATTCCTGTAGCGCCCCCCCCCCCTGTACTTTCTTCTTTTTGATATTTATCGGGCAATGCATATAGCAAATCTGCTTCTATAAATTATCTCATCTTTTAAAAAATCCAATAATATCTTTTACTCATTTTTCATTCTGTTTCAAAATTTCAGAATTGGTTTGTTGCTATAAGTCAACCAATGAATTCAGAAGTCATGTTTACAAAAGAATCTCAAATACCCCAATTATGTTTCTAAAGCGTTGCCCCTTAGCAACCAATCAACTTTGAGCCCGATAGCAAAAACACTTCATCCAATGGCAGACTTGGAAGTCGCTGAAAATTTAATTCAGTGGAACTATTTTGATAAAGTAGAATAAAACGCTTGCAATATTTCATTTCTTCTCAACGAACAAGCGTAAAAAAAGTACAAGTATTAATGTCTTCCGGTCATGATGAACCGGGCGGCAAGCACCAAACGCATGCGTAGTTTAGCCCTGTTCTGCTCCTTCTGCCATAGCTGCTCTTGAGTCATGCTGAAAGCACAACAACGAGACAACGGGGTATTCTTAGCAGAGAACGGCCTGTTTACTTAAACTATTCAATGATAAAGCTGGTGAAAAAAAAGCCAATTTTTTGAGCCATTTATCAAAAGTGATTTGAACTCTAATCTCTAATTACAACCATAATTTCTCACTTAATTACACTTATTATGATGTCCAATTGCACAAATTAGCTTTTTTTACCACCATAAAAGACCCACAGAAAAAAATTAGCCTGGTCGGTAGCCTAGTTTCCACCTTTTGTAAAGCTCTTCTTTGTCACGCCTTGAGGAGGTCAAATCTCAACAAGGTCGAAACGTGCAAACAAAATCGTTGTTTCTTCTCAACTGTTTCAATTATCAAGCATTTTCATTCAATGGTAATTTATAACAATTAGTTTAATTTTTGAAACCTTACATTAGTTTTTGCAGCTTTAACTCTGAAATATACCAATATTGAGACATTTATCTGACTTGCTTTGCTAGCTTTAATATAGTATTGAGAATTCATTTCATTTTACAAGTGGCTCCTTGTCAAGAAGTAATTTAGGAACTAAAACAAGACAAATAATACTACTGAAAATATGACTTTAATATGAATTGGAAAAGCCTGCCACTTTTTGTGATTTGCTAAGGAAAACAAATGAATATTAAAGGAAGTCTGCCACTATTGTATCTGTTTACAACTAACAACTTTTTTCGGTCTTGTTTTTGTTTTGATAGCCATTTTAAAGTTTTGTTCTAAACTTGTACTTAAAAGAACTAAATTAAAGCATCTTTCTTTGAATAATGATCACAGCTAATCAACATTTGAAATTGGAAGTTTCTCACTGGATGTCTTTCTACCAGTTGCACAAAAAGTTCAAAATCGTATTTCCACTTAAATCTGTTTCCATGATTTCACAATAAACTAACTTGATGGTACAGGCTATTTCTTTATGTTTGCCAGCCAAATAACTCTTGACAAGCAGTAGTTTTAGGAACATTTTCAGTACCACCTACCACAGAGCTATATGAAAGATTAAAAGTAAAGAAATGGAGCGAAAAGATAAGAGAAAGAAGACCCAGATGGCTAGGACACGTGTTACGCCTGCCAGAAACCCCCCTGGCAAAACAGGCCCTTGCGGAGGCTCTGAAAACTACAAAGAAGCCAAGAGGCAGACCGGAAGCCACCTGGATCTCAATGACTAATGCACAATTAGCAGAGAAACGCCTGCCAAAAATTGGAGGTACAAAACTAGAACAACAAGCTAGAGACAGAATAAGATGGAAGAAGATAACGAAAAACTGATCTTACAAACTCTTAAATATATGGGTTTTAGCGCAATGTCGACAAACGACGGAAGGCGTATTTGATGTTGATGATTCATTACCACCAGAAAAGCTGCAAATCAAGCTCTTCTTTTTTGTTTGAGGCTTTTAAATAAACGTGATCCTTTTGTGAATTTTTTTTCTACTTTTCTGTGGTAATAGATTCTAAAAGATAAAAATGTCTTGCTTTAAGGAATGCAAACTATTTCTGCTCTGCTCTGTTTCCTTATCAAAACAAATGTCATAAGTAAAAAAACTGAGCCATTAGATAAAGAGAACATTTTTTGAATCGAAATTAACATCAGCTTTGCATCAAAATGCAAAATTCTAATGCATCATAAGGTGCTGATGCCATTTTGTTTGTTTATTTTATTTGAAGTTGGTGTTTATCTTTCAACAGTTCCAGTTGTAAAGTACATCTGTGAAAAATAGTTGGCTTTTAAAAGCATGGTCTTGAAATTGTAGTCTATCTGTGTAGCGTAACGATGTGTCTTTACGTAATCCTTACATAAAGACATATCGTTTTGCATTAGAGGTTCTTGAATACGGCCAAAAATTACCCCCCAAAAGCTAAAAACGAACATTAAATGTATAAGAATTGGTTTTTCAGTGATACAGTTCTTGTCTGCCATCTGGGAGACAGAAGTTTGATTCCCTGCGTTTAAAAATTTGTGCTTTTCCTTTCGTTTACAAAAGAAGCACATAGAACAGGCAAGTTAACATATTTTTAACTTATCAACATCTTTTTTGTAGTCTGAGCGTATAAGAACAGCTATATTCCATGTTTGTATTTTTAATTAGTACTATCATTTAGGATAATTAGGAACTATTTAAAGAACTACTTCTGTGTACAATTTTAAAAGGGCAGAATTTCTCTTGATGCTCTTCGAGAGGACACGTCCTACATTTGTTGCCATGTAGTTAGATGTTTCCAAGTAATTTCTAATTTCTCTTTCAAGTAAATGAACTAGTTACGTGGGAATAAAACTCATATTGGACCTATTTTTGAAATGAAATAGTTGATATATCGTTGTATATCAAGTTTATTATTACTACCACTAGTAAACTAGCAGATATTTCTTTGTAGCTTGTTCATCAGGCGTTTTTAAAAAAAGCTCTTTCACACTGTAATTAGTTGTGAGACGAGTCGTAAATGCCAAGAATCTTTTAATCCTTTTCCACTTCAAGAAATTGATCTTTGATGGCAATTTCTTGGAGAACGCCACAAGTTCTCATTACTCAAATTACTAAATTCTTTTGAAATGTATAATGATTAGATTTTTGCACGTCTGTGTTTAAATGTAATTTCTTAGACTTTATTGGATGGTTAGAGTAATATTTGTCTTGTTCAAGTTGTATGAAAGCTTTGCTTGATGTTTCAGAGTCTTTCTTTTAATCATTGTAAAGTAACACTCTCAAAGAATGCAAGTAGCTTAAAAATATGAGACCTAAAGACAATATCTATGCTGGAGTTCGCCAAATCAAACGTGATTTTAAGACATCTTAATCCCAAAAGTGTTCTTTCACATTTACTTGAGTCTTGCTTTGTAGGTCATTGAATTAAATGAACAATATGGCAAAAGAAAGAGTTTTTTAAGTATTTTCTCTTTTCTTGATCTTATATTTAGTAAGAAAACAGTATTTCGCATAAATGTACTTGGGATAGCTGAAGATTATTACGTCCAAAGCAAATGGTAAAAGAGGCAGTCGAAACGCCGAATTATTGAAAATGAGGCACTCTTCTTATATAGGTACAATTTTGTGCATAGCAGCAGTTTTTAGTGTCTACGGTATACCTGCAAAGAAGTTTGAACCTGCAGCCCCTCGACATTTATTAAAATTCAAAGCAAATGGAACATATTTGATGGGAGGAAGCGAATGGATATCAGGAGCCTGCAAAGCACAAGAACTTTTAGTGCCAGTGGAAAGAGAGCTTAATTGCCGGCCGAAATATATCAAAACACTATATTGCCTTGGAAAATGCAATTCAGTTTTCATACCACAGCATACTACTGAGAATTTCAAGTTTTGCAGGGCATGTGTTCCAAGTGGAACAAGTGAGAGGAACGTAAGACTGGAGTGTAATATAAATGGTCGAAAGAAAGTTATACACCGTCGCATTGAAGTTTTCAAGGCCTGCAAATGTCTTGAGGTCGATTGCGATGTGTAAGAATGGAAAAGGATAACAGTTTTTCATGAAATACCAATTTATTTACATATTACATCTAACCAAAATTTTGTATGGGTAATCGAGTAACGGAAAATCTTCAAACTCAAAAATATGGAAGACTGCTCCAAATATTTTTGCTTATCAAGAAAGATTAACTTTTACTTGCTGGAGGCCATTGCGTAGTCATTCAATATGACAACTGAAACTGTGATATTAGACCTCAGATCAGTAGATATCAGTATTTTTCTCACAGGTAACAGCTCAAGACGAACCGTTGCCGAAATTCAATCTGTTGAAGAGATACTAGAAACTTAGTTATCTGTAGTAATGATACAAATGGAAGACTTTGGACATTCCTTTTTCTAAATATAATTTGTTTTTTCTTGGGAAGCATAGGTTAATAAAAGAATCACTTTACTAGCCTTTTATCACCCAGTGGATTGAATACTGTGTGATGTCTATCTTTTTTTCATATTGGCAATTTAACATTATTGCAATATGATATTGGTTTTTTTGGTAATTAACTTTAAACTAAAGTTTCTTTTAAATGACGTTGGTAAAA
Organism: Morbakka virulenta; assembly: GCA_003991215.1. Taxonomy (NCBI): domain Eukaryota; kingdom Metazoa; phylum Cnidaria; class Cubozoa; order Carybdeida; family Carukiidae; genus Morbakka; species Morbakka virulenta. The sequence continues at coordinate 161,542 of RDPX01000441.1, read as the reverse complement.
CCACAGTTGATATTTTGGAAGATAGAACCATTGATGATGTAGATATTGTGTTATTCATAGAGGAAAAACGTTTTTTTTCGTTGCAAATCTTGATGAATTTCGTTTCAGAGTAAAACTGCTCTATCATTTAAATCAAACATTTATGTTGGCTGAGGCCCCCTGCCCTGATTAATTTGTTATTTTTAGATTATATTTTTCATTATTTCAACTGCAGTACTGGGAAAAGCATTCCTGCACAATAAGATCGGGTGTGATTAGGATCAGTAAGCTAAAACAATGTCTTTATAATTATACATTCTAGAGGAAATTGAGTTTTTTCCTTTTTTATTTTAAAACTAAATTCCTTGCATGTTTGTATTTTGGAAGCCAAGGTCAAATATAACTGAATCTTCCACTTCAAAGTAGAAATTGAAATGTCAGCAATCTGATGACTACCTTCCGCGTTTAGCTATCAGTCTTCTTGTTTTTGAATTCTAATAAATTGTCAAGCTAGATATGTTCAACAGGCTACGCTAAGAAAAGTCTTAGAGGGTGTGTGTGTTACAGAGAGAGGGGATCCTTTTTAAGGGTTTTTTTTTCATTGAGAAACTTCTTTTTTATATCAATTTAATACTGGTCCTTTGAAAAAATATTGTCACACATCAAGGACCATTTTGAGTTACCATTACCAAATATACTTGATATATCTTTACAGCCCAAAGCGAACTCAAAAAATGCGCAATATGTTTCTCTTTTTTATTGTCTGCCCTTAATAAAATAATCTTGATGCTGGTTGCGATGCGCTTACCTTTGCTCAGAATCCCTCTCTTTCATTTGAAAGATAATATCAAGGAGATTTTTAATAAGAGGAAACTTGTACTACCGTATGAAAGACTGATGATGACCAAGAGTATATATATACCATCATGACTTTATATATATATGTATAATATTTATAATTATATATTTATAATATAATTATAAATATATAATTATAAATATATAATTATAAATATTACATATATATATATATATATATATATATATATATATATATATATATATATATAAAGTCATGATGGTATATATACTCTTGGTCATCATCAGTCTTTCAGACAGTTATGTCTCAGAAACTCTGTGCTGCACTGATGAGCTCACAAAGGGCGAAACAGTACTGTCTGCAGATTGAGTATATTTATAATATATATATATACCATCATGAAAGACTGATGATGACCAAGAATATATATATATATATACCATCATGACTTTATATATATATATATGTATAATATTTATAATTATGCATTTATAATATATTTATAATGCGGAGCTCACTGCGCTTGCGTAGTTTGAGCACTCTGACAGAATCCCACAATAACTCTTTAACCTGTGTTTGCTCTGGCAACATGCCAGAGAGTTATGTCTCAGAAGCTCTGTGCTGCACTGATGAGCCCATAAAGGGCGAAACAGTACTGTCTGCAGATTGAGTGTATATATATATATATATATATATATATATATACAGATTATATGTGTGTGTATTTGGAGATAAAGTAATTTCCAGACAAAACTGATGGAAATTACTAGCTAGATTTTTCACTCACAATTTCTTACCATTTTCAAAGTAAAGAGAATAATAATAATGATGATTATAACAATAATAATAATAATAACCTTAATCACAATAATAATCATCATCTTATTCATACTCCATTTCTTTCTTTTTGTTTTCAACTACAACTGAATTATATACTTTGAGTGGGATGAATACAAAATATACATTTTCTTAATCTTAACATTGATTTCTATTGAATATATGAATTTATGAAAATAAGTGTAAGAAGATACTAATTGCTTAGTTGTGAACTTTTGTATATGCAGACTGAAAATAAAAGAACAACATCAACACAGCTTCATGGCGTTTTGCTGCTAAATGGAGAAATGACAAGGAATAGAGAAATGACAAGGAATAATGATGAGATTTTTATAATTTAGTCATGAGATAACGTTGCTTTCTATATTTCACAATCACAAAGCTACACAACTTTTGTTAGAGATCCACAAGAATAACTAAAGGTACCAATGAAACTGATGTAAACATATATATATATATAACATATATATATATATATATATATATATATAAGGGGTGTCCAGCTTAGAGTGAGGTGGATTGAGCTAATAGATCAATCCACGGCTCTTCGCTTTACCCAGATTCACAGACAAGTCCTACAATGCCCTTCCACCTATTTCTATCCTGAGCTAACATTTTCAGACATTCGAGGTCATATACACAGTTCAAGGTTTTAACATTCATAAGCTCAGGATTCAATTCATTAGCAATTTTAATATCCTTCTCTATCACCACAGGGAGAGTAGTTCTAGGCCTACCTCTAAACTTCTTTCTGTTGTCAACATTTTCAAAATAAAATTTCATACTTTGTTGAGCTGGTGTATTTTCATTCAACCGTAAAACATGTCCAAGTATTTTCCATCTGGCTTTCTTGATTTCATTACTTATTAGTATTGTATCACTCATTTCATATAACGCAGCATTCGACACTCTGTGTCTCCAATTATGTCTCCAAATTTTTCTTAATTGCTTTCTATGGAATTCATTCATTGAATCCTCCTCCTTCTTTGTCATTCCCCAGGTACCAGAGTAAAACGTTACTACAGGTTTGACAAGCACATTATATAATTTTAAACGCTTCTTGATATGTAATTTACCATTTCTAATCCAAATTTTGTTCATTTTATTAAAAGCTGCAGTAGCCAAAGATTTCCTTCTTGTCATGTCCTCAGAGTCACCTAACAAACTACCAAGCTTCTTGACTCCTTCTAATGTCATTTTTTAAAATGACATTAGAATATCTTAATTTGATCATGTAACTGAGCGAATTATCTTTATTTTTGCCTCTTTCAATACCCTCAAAGTTGGTTCTAAAACCAACAGTCAACTCCACTCCACAATGGTGGACTTCATTTATCAAGAAAAGCAAATCGGGGCGAAAAGTGTCGATAGAAATGATACAGGGCGAGAAAGGCTGATAGATGAGCATTAAGTAAAAGTATCACTGTCGTTTTAAGGGTATCAACCTGAAAATAGAGACGAATAATATCACGAGGTGTAAAAGAAGTGGTCAAGATATGTTTTTCTGTCAGCTTTTACGTAAAGTAGAGTTTCCAGTGAAATCCGAAACGTACAGTCGTGGGTTGATTAAGATTCAATTTGAAGAGATTTTTCTGATTTGCAAGAGTACTGTTTGGATATATTATTGTAAAGATGAAAATGCTATTGGGTATATTTCTTTGTACGTTGGACCACAGAGGTTTAGACATTGGTTGGGAATAATCAAAGATAGATGAGAGAATAGTACCCTTTCGTGTCAGTTGATTCTTGATACAACATTATGTGTTGGTTCTAACAGCGTTTGGAACGTATTTATTTCTTGATAAATGTTGTTTGATATATTCATTTTAATGTAGATATTTTTCCTTAAAGATATTGTTTTGTCGCGTTTTGAGTTTCTAAAGAGAATAATAGAAATAATAATAAATAACATTTGTACATGTTATTTGTTTGGAATAAAAATGCTGGAATCAGTCAAGAAAACACACAAAAAGACTAAAAGAAGAAATCCAATTGATACCGAAGCAAGAACTGAATTCAATGTTGTTTGCTTAAAGTCATTGAGGCTTTGTAAATATTTGGCATGAATAAATGAGCTAAATACCAAACCTTAGCTTGCAGGAAAATCACAGCTACTTACGAAAAGCTAACTTTCTGAAAAATACGCTTATAACTGAAAATAATATTGGAGAAGCGTACAAAATTAATCAGAAATTGAACTAAACGTGAAGTTATTGCGATTCCAACAGAACATCAAATGACATACTGATCTGCTTTGTAACGCCTGATTCTATTAATACCGAACTGATACTACGTATTAATTACGTATTCCCAGAACAAGATTACGTCTCTTGTTCTTCTATTATTTGTGTTGATATTTTCAGTCTTTCAATAATACTGAAATACCGTAAGACTTCATAATTTTTACCTTTCTAGCCCTAATTTCTAAATACGAATTCCAATAGTCTGTCACGCACCAAGAAATAAGGAGTGCAATGCTTCTCTAAAGATTTTGGAAGGAAAATATTTTCAATGGAAAGCCAATGGTTAATCACATGACCTCTACTATTATTTGATACTTCGTTTCTTTCCTTTCCCCTATCCTTTCAAAAAATAGTTCAGAATACATGTAGTTTATAGGACGCAATGTTCAGATATCGCATGAGTGTTACAAATAGCTGGGAGGAAATCAAAAAAATATTTTGACATCCAGACACAATCTTAATTTTGGCACAATGTTACAGTAGTTGACGCCTTTTAAGATTTGACATTTTGTCTTAATCCGTATTGAAATCAAGAGATTAATTCAATGTGAGGCCTGTCAAGGTATCACGAAATACTAGCTTGTTGTGTGACCTAGCAATTTAAACTTATAGTTTCTGCTAATTTGAATAAAAAAATTCCTTTTAGTTGACTGCAAACATTTTTGCTGAGCTTATTACGAGAGACGGGTTATTGGAATCTGCAGAACGAGTGAAAATCGTTAAAGTGAAATTCAAGCACTTGCGTTTGGCTTGAAGCACTTCTATGAGGTGAATGTTTGACGTACGTCTAAAGTGTTTGTTGAAATAGTTGGCAAATTTGGCCTAAAGGAAACTAGTCGACTGCCTATATTACAAAAAGGATAACATAATTTGATATCAAAGTATAAAGCAGTTTACTATTTTATCCTATTTTTCAAGGGTGATATGCACTTCCTTCGTGCGTCCCCTTTTCTCAATTCACTTTGTCTGAAAAATCCATAAATTTAAAAGGATCATTGCTACGATATTAAACTAATTTTCTCAATTTTATTGCTTTTATTATTTTGCCCCGACCAATACTTGTCAGATTATTGTTAAAGATACGATATATGATCACGAGACCAAATAAAAATATTTAAAACATGTTGATTACTTTTCTCTGTCAGCTTTGTTTAAAGCCAGTATACTGTGCATCATATTATTTATAGATTCTTATTGTCAATTGAAAAGTAGCATATATTTAGAAAATATTAAGAACGATTTATATTCTATAGTACAGGATAAATAGTGCCTATCAAAATCTGGCATTGGGTGTTCCTCGATGAAAGTAAACATCAAGGACAATTGTCTTGATACACTGTACAACTCTCTTGAATTTTTGAAATGTAAGGTAAGTTTTTTGCTTGTAATGCATTTTTTGTCTAATTCGCAAATGTTTATCCTTTGAAATATCTGTGTCAAGGTTCATGAATAATTAGACTTGAATGCAATGTTGATTCTCAATTTTGTTTTTCTCATCGTAGCAAATTTTTTATCAACACATGTTTTCCTATTAAGCATTACTTAGATGTTCTGAATCACACAACTGACATGGCAATAGCAATCTATACCGAGGACTGATGTTGATATAAAGATCCTACAAGAAAGAAATAAAAAAACATCAACACTGAACATAGTTTAGTTGAAAGGCCTTTATTTGGTCTTAACTCTTAGGGCGAAATAGCCACGGTAGCCCTAGCGAGACAACCCTTGTCGAAGGCACCGTCCCTTTCACAAAGATCCGAACGCCTCGGACGAGGGCGGCTACTCGAATCAATGAATCTCTAAGGACAATGAAATGAAAGTGTATACACCTATAGAAGAGAAGCCAGACGTTGCAAATCGAAGCTTAACTTTACTAATGAGTGATCATATGAAGTTATTTTTCCTTTGTTTGCATTCAGCTTTCATTGCAAAATAGTGATGTATAGTACATAGTACATAGTACATAGTACATAGTACATAGTACATAGTACATAGTACATAGTACATAGTACATAGTACATAGTACATAGTACATAGTACATAGTACATAGTACATAGTACATAGTACATAGTACATAGTACATAGTACATAGTACATAGTACATAGTACATAGTACATAGTACAAAACCTTTACCTGTCATTTTAACACTCTTCTTGTAAACTAGAAACGTACTATCAAAACTAAAAATCTAAAAGACAAGACAACACAACAAGAGCATCGTTCTTCAATATCTGTCGNTACAGGATATGTACACCAGTAAAATTAATTGCTTCTATCAATTAATGTGTGTCCTGTGAAAAATAAAATAAATAAAAAAATAAAAAAATAAGATAAATAAATACAAAATAAAATATATTGATAAATAAATACAAAAATAAAATAAATAAATACAAAAATCTAAATATTCAGTACAATGACTAGTATGTAAGATAATAAAATCTATTTATATAATCATAATAAAATGTGACATGAAGCAAGTATCAACTCACACCTTCACAATTAATTTTATTCACTTGCAAACATGTGCACCAAGCCTCTTTTAAAAATCTACCATGTTTCATGCGCTTAGTGATTTTATGCTTTGTACCGTTCTCAACAATAACAAATCAGAAAAAGAAATTGCTAAGTAAAGTTAGTTTTTCCGTGGTGTATTTTCTTCCAACAAGCCTGAAATAAGTTTCAGGGAAGACTAAAATGTTGATCATAAAGATACTCTTTTGTATATAACATAGAAAAAATTTTAATAACCATACAGGTTACAGTCAACTCGTACCATGACGTTTTGTGATTCATTAGGAAAGATCTTGTTCACTTGAACACTTCCTTATTCGTTTTTAAATGTCAAAGAACAGACTCAGTCTTGTACATTTTGACATTCATTCAAAATTAGTTGTCAACAAAGTAACATAGTACATAGTACATAGTACATAGTACATAGTACATAGTACATAGTACATAGTACAAAACCTTTACCTGTCATTTTAACACTCTCTTGTAAACTAGAAACGTACTATCAAAACTAAAAATCTAAAAGACAAGACAACACAACAAGAGCATCGTTCTTTAATATCTGTCGCGCAGTTTCAGTGCTGTCGTTGTTCTCGAAAATACTAGAAATTTGTGCCCACCAGCAACGATGCGTATACCTTAAAAGCAATAATCAGTATTGAAAAAATGCATTCGCCTTTCGAAAGATATGGTCGAATCACTGCACTAATTCATTGTTCACAGATATCAGCGAAAGAAATCCGATTCTAGTTAGCCATTCTTAGACCTCTTTAAGGCTTCAGCTACCCTGTGTTAAAGCATCCTTCTCGAAAAGCTGAAAGTCTGTGGTATTCTCAAAAACTTTTACGAATGGAGCACTGACCATTTCTTTGAACCACAAAAACGGTTTCAATAAAAACTGCAACATTCGATCTATTTGAAATAAACTGCAATCTGCAAAAGGGCCCAATTCTGGATCTGACACAGCTTTGCTATACTTAATGACTTGGAACAAGCTCTTGAACATTCAACATCATTTAGCTTTGCAGGTGACACCAATTACTACTTTTCTGACCAATCGTTTGCAACTTAAAAACATTGACGAGGATCTTGAAACTATATACTATGTACTATGAAAGCAAGGTTGAGAAATGCCATCATTTTATACTGCTGAATATTTAAAAAATGTTTTTTGATGCAAATTTATCCACTTATATCTACGTAAACAGGAAACAATCCGTTTTGAGGTTTTTCTTAAGTTGTTGGTTTCCTCCAGGAGAAAAGTGATACTGATTTCCTTTTAAATTTTTTCAATACGAGTGTTGAAATGCATTCACAGATTCTGTTTGTGATTGTCTCTGAATTTGTGTCATTATGCAAATTAATGTTCACTTATTTTTCACTTACTTTCAGAAAAATATCTTAATTCCTATACAATTTTTTTCGGATTTTTGTAAGTTTCAATTTATAGGTTGTCATGATGCTGGTATTAAGCTCGTTTTGTTGCAGTGACTTTTTAATTGCTTGTAAGAATACCAGTCAGCTTGACACTAACGTTTTAACGCCTTATGCTGTAGTTTGTCTTGTATATGCCTGAATGCTTTTAATTCTGCTGTAAACCATGGACAAAGTCGACCTTTAATACATTTCTGAATAACCAAGTGTGCTTGTCTGTGCTAGGGTATAAAATCTCTTTCATTGAAGGCCATGTTGATTTCATCTCATTCCCTTGAGTAATATCACACCATTCTTTTTCACTTATTCTTTGCAAAATTTTTTCGCATCCAATTATAAAACAATTTCTTTATCTGAGTGTTTTTTGACGATGATAGAAACATTTTTTAATTTGCTAATTTTTTTTATTTGTTGTTAAGATAATGTTTGTCAAAGTTAATGACGTTCCTTTTATTATGGGACTAATTTTGAATTTTTTGACCAGAACATTGACTCGATTTCTTTGACGTTTGAAGTTTTAAAACTCTGTTATGGTTTTTGCTTTTCTGAATTTTCTTTTTTAGAGGATCTTTTGGATTTATTTCTTACTTAAATTCTCTTGTAAGCCAGAAAGATTTCTTTCCCCTAATTTTCTTAGTTAGGAAAAGGGCGCGGGAATCAAAAGATTTTTGAAGTGTTTCCTTCAGATGATTCCAAGCAGCATTTGGTTTATTGGTCGAGTAAGAAGAATCAAATGTCTTTCCATTTAATTCATTATATTAATTTTCTGGGTTATACTTTGTATAATCACGGCATTTGATTATTTCATATGATTCATCAATATTGTTGATTTTTCTTTTACAGTTAATTGTGTCCTGAACACTAACTGCTGTTGCAATAACTTTGACCTTAGTAAAGTTTTCTGTTTTGGTTCTTAATGTGGCATTGATTAATGTCTCTCATGTGTTAGTGACACATGCTGGTCCATTAATGCGTTGTACAAAATCATTAAGTATTAACAGTTTATTACATAGTTTTCCATTGGTTTTATCAACGTATTTAAAATTCATATCACCCACTATTATCGTTCCTTTGTTCTCCCAAAATATCTTGGGCAATAATTTGTCAAAAATCTCTAAAGCGTTTTTGTTGAGGGGTTTTGAAGTGTTTGGTGGACCGCCTCTCTGTATTTTGGCTAAGATCAAGTGTAGAGCTCTGATCTCTCCTTGGTCGGGGCTTTAACTATTGGGCCAAATCATGCAGGACAGGGGTCTCTAGGTGCTTGAGCCTTGGCTGAAGACCACCCCAAGAGGAAGGGCCTCTTCATGGAGAGTCCTGGAGGACCGATCCGTTTGTCTTGCATTTTATGGTGTCTTGCGTGCTTTCTGTCCCATTTTTTCTTGATCTGTTGCTTCCCTTCGGGTCTTTCGTAAATGGGAATATGTGAAAGATAAAATGGGACCACTGTTTACCAAGGGGTTCCATCAATAAAAGATCCAGTATAAAGACTAAGAGCGGTNTTTCATTGAAGGCCATGTTGATTTCATCTCATTCCCTTGAGTAATATCACACCATTCTTTTTCACTTATTCTTTGCAAAATTTTTTCGCATCCAATTATAAAACAATTTCTTTATCTGAGTGTTTTTTGACGATGATAGAAACATTTTTTAATTTGCTAATTTTTTTTATTTGTTGTTAAGATAATGTTTGTCAAAGTTAATGACGTTCCTTTTATTATGGGACTAATTTTGGATTTTTTGATCAGAACATTGACTCGATTTCTTTGACGTTTGAAGTTTTAAAACTCTGTTATGGTTTTCGCTTTTCTGAATTTTCTTTGTAGAGGATCTTTTGGATTTATTTCTTACTTAAATTCTCTTGTAAGCCAGAAAGATTTCTTTCCCTTAATTTTCTTAGTTAGGAAAAGGGCGCGGGAATCAAAAGATTTTGTTTCCTTCAGATGATTCCAAGCAGCATTTGGTTTATTGGTCGAGTAAGAAGAATCAAATGTCTTTCCATTTAATTCATTATATTAATTTTCTGCGTTATACTTTGTATAATCACGGCATTTGATTATTTCATATGATTCATCAATATTGTTGATTTTTCTTTTACAGTTAATTGTGTCCTGAACACTAATTGCTGTTGCAATAACTTTGACGTTAGTAAAGTTTTCTGTTTTGGTTCTTTATGTGGTATTGATTAATGTCTCTCATGTGTTAGTGACACATGCTGGTCCATTAATGCGTTGTACAAAATCATTAAGTATTAACAGTTTATTACATAGTTTTCCATTGGTTTTATCAACGTATTTAAAATTCATATCACCCACTATTATCGTTCCTTTGTTCTCCCAAAATATCTTGGGCAATAATTTGTCAAAAATCTCTAAAGCGTTTTTGTTGAGGGGTTTTGAAGTGTTTGGTGGACCACCTCTCTGTATTTTGGCTAAGATCAAGTGTAGAGCTCTGATCTCTCCTTGGTCGGGGCTTTGGCTATTGGGCCAAATCATGCAGGACAGGGGTCTCTAGGTGCTTGAGCCTTGGCTGAAGACCACCCCAAGAGGAAGGGCCTTCTCATGGAGAGTCCTGGAGGGGCGATCCGTTTGTCTTGCATTTTATGGTGTCTTGCGTGCTTTCTGTCCCATTTTTTCTTGATCTGTTGCTTCCCTTCGGGTCTTTCATAAATGGGAATCTGTGAAAGACATATTGGACCCACTATTTACCAGGAATTTCATCAATAAAAGACCCAGTATAAAGACTAAGAGCGGTTTTGTGTGTTTAAATAATATCATTTTCAAACATGAGAGGTCAATTTTAGGGATTTCTTCATCATTCCTTCTCCTATAAACAATATCATTCTTCACAAAAATCCCACACTTCCGCCAGGTCACTCATGATCATTTCTTTTCAAAATGTAGCCCGGAATATTTACAAAAGATGTAGGCATAGAGTCATTCATGAAAGTTTCACTTTTATACAAATTAGATGATGTCATTCTTCAGCAGGAAAGTTAAATTGTAACTTTCATGCTAATCCTCTAAAATTTTAATTTTCGTTGTCCAAGGATTAGGATATTTTTCTGACGTATCTGCTGCAATTAATAAAAACTAAAAAAAGCCATAAGCGGTTAAAACATTCGTATGCTATCTTGACTTGAGTCAAATTACCAGCGAAAAAAACCCATCATAATAAATACAAATATCTAAAATAAAATTGCTATGAAATCCGTTGATAAGATATGGAACTATTTAAATAACAAAAAAAGCACTTTAGGTAGGATCCATGTCCAAATTCAAAGCTTTCAAAGTAGAAATTTAAGTAGCCAAACGTAAATAACCTTGTTGTCTTTTCTATTTTCCTTCATTATTGGATAAACTCGCATTTTATATTGTCCGTCATGGCTTTAAAAAAATATTGTTAACAACATTTTTTTTGGCGTGGTGTATATGTTGAATTTTTCGGCAACTGATCGCCTCTGAATGTTGGACGCTAAAAGCTGAAGATTTAAGAAGTCTACTTGTTTTTTAAAATGACTGTTTAAGAACAATGGCTGGAAAATCCCGCTGTGATAGAGTTAGGCTGGTTGATATTAGAAGAGTATTGGGAGCAAAAGATACCATCTTGGACATGATCAAGAAACGTAGAATGAACTGGTTCGGACATGTGAATAGACGTGATGATTTCAGCCATGTGAGAAAATCATATAAAGAAGAATTCCCAGGCAAAAGAAAACGGGGAAGACCACACAAGAAATGATCAGACCAAATTCGATGTGATCTTGGTATCCCTCTACTGACAATTGAACGTAAAGC
>RDPX01000441.1:138025-149202 GCA_003991215.1 Morbakka virulenta | reverse complement strand
CGCTGTGATAGAGTTAGGCTGGTTGATATTAGAAGAGTATTGGGAGCAAAAGATACCATCTTGGACATGATCAAGAAACGTAGAATGAACTGGTTCGGACATGTGAATAGACGTGATGATTTCAGCCATGTGAGAAAATCATATAAAGAAGAATTCCCAGGCAAAAGAAAACGGGGAAGACCACACAAGAAATGATCAGACCAAATTCGATGTGATCTTGGTATCCCTCTACTGACAATTGAACGTAAAGCCAAAGACCGAGCAAAATGGAATGAAGTTGTATCAATGGAATGTGCGAGGGACCCGATAACTAGGGTTATGCAACTAAGTCAAGTTAAGTCAAGATCACTATTTCTGAATGTCCCATTTTCAAATTTCTCCTCTGATCTTCTAGTTTTTCTTTTTTTCGGTCTTTCATCCTATATTGTGCCTCTGCTTATACACCCAAACGTCTTTTCTGTGGTTCTAGGCTGGGCCAGATAATTTCGATGAGATGCTTATGACAACTTGATATGGTGTTTTATAGAAAATACTGGTGTTGGTACAACCTAAAATTTACCTCTTGGCAGTAAAACAAACCTCTCTGGGAATATGTAGGAGAACCACCTTATGTAAGTGGGAAATTATTTGTTGCAGCTTCGTAAGTGATCGAAACCATGATGATTTATAGGATTAGATGTTGGTGTCCTTAGATACGTCAACTCTCAGAAGCCAACTGAGTTGAGACTCAAGAAATACTTCTACCTGGGAAAGGAGCCTAGGATTCCAACCCCAGTTTCATGGCCCAGCCAACCATGAAATACAAAGAAATGAAACTAACAACACCCTCAGCGAGGTAAACGGGATCCCTGACCAACTTCAAAATCCTGCGCACGGTAAAGAGAACTACATCAACAGCACACACAGGTGATGGTGCTTCCGGGCTCCTCATCTAGTGACCACGAAAACCACATCAGCAAAACACATACGATCACAGTTTTCCAAGATTTACGTGTGGAATATTCACCCACTACTTCATGCAGGAAAGTTTAACAATGTTATTCTAGAGATAGACGGAATAGGAGTGCATTACTTAGGCTTATGTAAATTCAGGAAGGCACAAGCAAGCAAGTTCTGTGAGAAACAGAAACGTATTTTTTACTAGGGAAATACTTAGCATCAACACTGGGTCTGTTTGATTCTCAACAAGTACTTTAGTTATTCAGTCTTCTCTTTCTGGTTGCAATGACAGGCGATTATGCCTGCGTTGTTAAAAGGTAGCTCTTTCAACCTCAACGTCATCGTTACCTGTACACCAACGTCGAAGGTAGACGATCAAGCTATTTATCACTTTTACCGAGACTTAGAAGAGGTTTACTCTGTTTGTAGTTCAAAGGAAATCATCATCGTTATGAGTGACTGGAATACTAAAGTTGGATCAGAGAGAAAGGGAACCTGGACGTCATAGACTTTGGGAGAAGAAAGATAGAGGTGAGAAGCTACTAAACCGGTATTGAGATAGAGACAGGACAATCACAAACATATGGTTTGAAGTTCACCCTCGAATGTATACATGGAAGAGCCCTAGTTATCAAACCAGGAAAATGATTGAATTTATCATAATCAAGTAAAGATTCAAGAATGTCGTCAAGTCTTCCAGGTCTACCCAGTTGTAGATGCAAACTCAGATCCCAATGCAGTCAATATACGGTTCCAGCTATTAATAAATAGAATCCAAAAACCCAAATCTACAGGGAAACTAAATCTAAACTGCCTCAAAACCCTTTAATGAATCTAAAAACATTTTTAAAACAGCATCCCTTAGTAACATGCGAGTGTGGATAGCAACATAGACAGAATCTCATTGGTGTAGCATAGCAAAGAGCATCAGGATAGCTACCGAACAACATATTCCAGAACTTGACAAAAAGTCATCTCAGTCATCTCCCTGTATCACACAGGACATAAAAGATATGATGGAGAAAAGAAGGCTTGTCAAACGCATTAAAGTAGGGTATAAGCTTGTTAATAGACAAATTAGAAAGACGTGTAACAAAGCCCAAAAGGAAAGCTTAGAAGTCCAATCTCAAGAGGTAGCATGTCTCACCATAAATCTTAAAGAAATGTTCAAACGATTAAAAGAAAAAGCAGACAAGAGACCAGCTCTAGCTTTAAAATGCATTAAACCAGCTGATGGTAAAGTTCTCCAAGACCCCCGGAAGGAGTATCTTCAGGAACGTTTTCACGACAATGACGATCAAGAAAGCAGAATCCTAGAAACAGCAATAATCGGCCCCAGAATACTGAAAGATAAAATTCGCTGGGCACTGAAAAATATAAAGAAAAGAAAAGTATCGTGGCCACACAATCTACCAAAAGAAATGCTTCTTCCACAAGGTGAAAAAGGTGTTGAACGTCTATGGACAATCATCGATATGATCTCTAAGGATAGGATTAAGTCAATCTTCGTAGCTCTCCCAAAAATCACTGGAACGCTGGACTGCAACAATGATCGAACTAATGAGCCTAATGAGACATGCAGTTGAAATCCTTACCAAAATAGGTCTAAGAGAGTATGGCGTAACTTGCTAGCTGAAATTTCAGACCATCAGCATAATTTCATGAAAGACAGACCTACACGATGCGTTATGTTCAACCTCGAAATGCTCTTTGAAAGGGCAACAGAAAGCCAGCAGTACCTATAACTAGTCTTCATTGATTACAGGTAGACCTTTGACAGAGTTAGGTGCAACGACCCAATTCCTATGTTATAGGACATCCAGGTTAATGATAAATTCCTTAGAATCGCCAAACCTTTACACTAAGCAAAAGGTGGCCTCCTGCCTCTCTGACAAGACTCTCACTAAATGGGTCCCTATCCGGAGAGGACTAAAGATGGCTATGTCACCAGGTCTTTTTAACTGCAATAGCTAAATCATCCTCGGAGATCTTGGTGAAATTTCTGAAGGTCTGCTTGTTAATTGCTTTCAGATAAATGGCATTTGATTTGCTGACAACAGTCTCCATATCCATTTCAATGCAGAACACGGAAAAGTATAAAAGACGTGGAGATGTTGTTTTACTGGTTCATGCTTCGAATTTCTTATGTTAACAAAATAACAATCATTGAAAGTTGTACACCCTGTTGCGCAAGAAAGAGAATTTCCTAAAGCGATCTGTCTATCTATCTATCTATCTATCTATCTATCTATCAATCCATTCTATCTATATCTATATCTATATCTATATCTATATCTATATCTATATCTATATCTATATCTATATCTATATCTATATCTATATCTATATCTATATCTATATCTATATCTATATCTATATCTATATCTATATCTATATCTATATCTATATCTATATCTGTATCTATATCTATATCTATATCTATATCTATATCTATATCTATATCTATATCTATATCTATATCTATATCTATATCTATATCTATATCTATATCTATATCTATATCTATATCTATATCTATATCTATATCTATATCTATATCTATATCTATATCTATATCTATATCTATATCTATATCTATATCTATATCTATATCTATATCTATATCTATATCTATATCTATATCTATATCTATATCTATATCTATATCTATATCTATATCTATATCTATATCTATATCTATATCTATATCTATATCTATATCTATATCTATATCTATATCTATATCTATATCTATATCTATATCTATATCTATATCTATATCTATATCTATATCTATATCTATATCTATATCTATATCTATATCTATATCTATATCTATATCTATATCTATATCTATATCTATATCTATATCTATATCTATATCTATATCTATATCTATATCTATATCTATATCTATATCTATATCTATATCTATATCTATATCTATATCTATATCTATATCTATATCTATATCTATATCTATATCTATATCTATATCTATATCTATATCTATATCTATATCTATATCTATATCTATATCTATATCCTTATTTCTTACTGAAATATTGTCATTTTTTATGTATATCAATATTGTTTTGTTTACAGATAATAGACCACATAAATATGTCGCAGTTTAAGAAGGAAAACCAATTCGTTACGTATTTATCCAAGGCACATGCGTGGTACCTAACGGATTTCTTAATTGCTAAAAGAAAGAAAACGAAATCGCTTGCTTTTCCTTGAATACACATTGTTATTCATTTCATAGCAACATTAATACATACTTGAAGAACAAAAAACATTTGATGGGAAAGGCAAGCTTTTGTACAGTCACAACGGTATCGAATTACAAGGTCTTAGTCAGTCACTGTTTCCAGCAATCGTACTAACACTAAGTAAGCATGTGGTTTCAACAGAATTAAGAAACGAGCATTGGAATGTAATGGAAATCTGAACTGACTTGACAACATTGCAGCTCATATTACAGCAAGTGTAAGGGTGGTAGAACAAGATCAGTTTGGATCAAGTACAAATAAAAACAAATTTTTGATTCATGCTACAATAGGTTTCAAAACCTCCAAGTAGACTTGACAAGCTTTAGAATGCAGTTAACTATCATTAACTGTAAGAAAAATCCCATTTTTAAAACTGATTACCTTTAGAAATGGTGGATACAGCAAACAGACTTCCTCGCTGACCACGTTTCCTACCACCTTTCAGAAACAAAGACACCAAGAGAAAGTGCTAAGTTATCTAGTTTCTATACAGTGGTTTGAACATCGATTCAATCTAATCAATATGCTTTCCATTACTTTACGTTTTTGATCAATTAATACAATTATGACAAATTGGATATCAAAACCTAGGACAGAAGCTGGACAAATGGAGAAGTATGATAGAAGACGCAGGATTGAAGGTGAGCTGGGATAAAACCGAGTACTAGCCACCATCAGGGAACAGTGAAAAACATCAGACTCAAACAATATGGATCTGCAGATAAAGTAGTCCTTCCTCAGTGTAAAACCTTCAAATATCTAGAAACAACGATACAGTGAGTGGCTGTGTGTGAGATACTGTTTTGGTGTAAGCCTGAAGGGCATTACAGAAATGAAGACATCAGGAATGAAGCCAAAGTGGTCTCAGTTTCAGATCTCATGAGGAAAAGATGACTGGAATGGTACGGGCATGGTAGCAGGACAGACGAGAAGGATAACATCAGGAAAGCATATGAGATGGTAATAGTTGAAGTGAGAGGTCGTGGTCGCCCCAAGCATGAAGATGGAGGAGACGGTCAAGAAAGATTTGAAGGCCTACAATCTAGAGAAATGTGATGCGAGAGAAAGATCAATATGGAGATCAGCATTACAGGAATATATCCAGCAAAAACTCGCTACTAGACAAGGAGAATGGGGTAAAAGGTGAGAAAGATGAGAAAGGTAAGTGTCAAGGAGCCGTGTAAGAAACTACCAAACTAAAAAGCTTCTTGACCTAACGAGGTGCAGGGATACTGGTTGAGGAAGATAGTCGCACTCAATATTTGTATCCCGACTCAGAAGAATCAAATCAGTAACAACAATGCGGAGATCCCAGAATGGATAACGAAAGAAAGAACTGTATTCTGTAAGAAAAATGCAAACAAAAAGAATGATGTCGGAAATTTCAGGCAAACTTCTTGTTTACCATTAATATGGAAACTACTAACGGGAATCATCTCAGACAGCATCTACAAATATCTTAACGAGGATAACATCCTTCCAAATGAGCAAAATTGGTTTCAAAGGAAAAGATCAACAAAGGATCAACTTTTTGTCCACAAAACCATCTTGATTGATGGTAAAAGTAGACTCAAAAATCTGGCCATGGCATGAGTGGAGTATAAGAAAGCCTATAACAGCTCCATACTTGTGGATCTTGGAGTGCCTGGAGTTAGTGAATGTCTCACAAAATATCGTAAATTTTATTAAAGGATCACTGGTCAATTCAAAAGATCTGGAGAGGTATATTACAAGGAGATAGTTTATCTCCCCTTTTGTTTGTTGTTTGTATGTTACCGCTGTCTATGATACTCAATAAAATGTCCCCGGGGTATATAGTACACACTGAACATATTAGCCATCTATTGTTTATGAATGATTTGAAGCTATTTTTGAAAAATGTCAAAGAGATCAAAAGTTGGTATCCTCTGTTGAAGGTGAGATTAATGACGATGGAGTTCGGTATTCAAAAATATTGGGTATTAATCACGAAATGTAGTAAATAGAGCAAGAGTCAAGAGGTTAGAATTACAGGAGATGACGGATGTTACTATCTAGGTGTGGTTGAATCTGGTAATGTGCACGAGGAAACAATGAAATAACTATTTTGGAGAGAATACCTTCGACAAACAAGGTTAATTTTACAGAAAAAACTGCACAGCCAAAACAATATCAAGACTATAAATACATGAGTTGTTTCTCTGATGAGGTAATGATCGGTATTCTAAATTAGAAGAAGTACGAAGTGGGAAAAAATGAACAGGCTGACAAGAAAGCTTATGACAAAGAATAAAGCATTGAACCGGAATAATGACATGGCACGAATTTATGTAAAAAGGTGTAGGACAAGCATTGTAGGGAATAGTACGCACTGTTAGAACCTAGGAAAATAGCCTGTCATGGTATGTAAAAAATAGTTTGGAAGAAATGCTTAGGATAGTCAAATTCCAGGGATATCTGCAAACTGAAGAAAGCAAAGAGCTGAAGGACTTTAAAAAGGAGCAAAGTAACGAATTCATTGGCTTGAGTAGCAAGAGAAAACGATGCACGAACAGTTTCATAAAGATATGGAGGGCTGATTGAGAGAAATCTTTTACATGGCTGAGCAATGGAGACCTGAAAGCGATTACTGAACCAATAATATGTAGTGTTCAGCAAGAGTTACTTTGATCAAACTACATCAAACAGCATGTTGATAAAATTGTCGACTCCCTGCTATGTGTGTTATCGTCAAAAAGAGGAAACTGTAGGCTACATAATGAACCAATATTCCGAAATGGCACAGAGAGAATATAAGCGTAAGCGATAACATTGCAAGGAACATACACTGGTTGGTATGCAAGAGATCTAAGCTAGAAAGACAATATACATGGTACTCCTCCCCAACAAGAACCTTGTTTGGAGAAGGATAAATACATAATATGATGGGACATGATGATTCGGTGGGATCAACTCATAGAGGCAAGAGAAACAGATATTGTATTTATCAACACAAGAACAAGAGTAGCAAAGATTATTTATACTGCTATGCCAGGGAAATCAAAGATTAATGAAAAAGAAATAGAAAAAATTGAAAAATATCAAATGTTAAAGGATGCAATCGCAAGACTCTAGAATTTAAAGAAGGCCATGTAATACCAGTTGTTATTGGACCACTAGGGATCGTGAGTAAGAAATGTGATGGATATTTTCCAACCTTGGCATGGGAATAATACAGAAAACAACTTTGTTAGGTTCAGCATGTATCGTCAAGAAAATCCTGTCTATCTAGACATCGATAAAAGAAGTTTTGAGACCTTTGATAACTTTTTGTTATCCGCTTTTAAAACAAATAACCGAGAATAAGACCTTAACTCGAGATCAAGAAAATGAATTATAATACTTTGAATAATGCCAAGTAAAATAGAAAGAGTCTGAAAAGATAATGAAGTAGCAAGATTTTGTGATTGAAGTGAATAGAATCTGCCAAACAAAAGCGACTGTAATAGTTATCGTGAATGATGCCCTTGAAGCTGCCTACCGCATGAGAGACTGATTGGCAACACTGAGAATGCATCCGAAGAGGTTTGGTACTCTACAACATGGTGCCCTCTTGGCATCGACCAGCATGCTAAGAAATGTGATCTAGTGGTACTAGACGGAAGGTAGTATTTGTTCAGATGGAGAGATGTTGTTTTAGTTTATTAATAACATTAATAATTATAATAAGATATGACAGTTTAAAAAAGAAAAAATATCAAATGCACAAATAATTAGTTGACGATCCTTTGCCTTTAAGCCAGAAGATTGGGATGTCAAAATAGGAGATAAATTATGGGTGTTCAGACGTTCTTGGAAAAAGAATCGAAAAATAAAACAAAATAATAAAAACCAAGTAAATAGTCTGTAAATAATAAAAGGTAAAAGTAAATATGGCTAAGGAAAGAGTATGTCAAAATACAAAAAAGAAATAATATCTGTTTAATTCTGGGAGTGTTTAGGGAATCTAGAAGCTCCATCTTACTCAACAAAGTAACGTTGAAGATAAGAAAACAAGAAAACAAGCAAGATGTACAGTTAAAGCTTCATAATTTGAATTTGCAGTGTATCATTTAAAGTTGTTTGAGTTATGAATGTTTAGACAATAGGCAAGTAATTGAGCTAGAAACATACTTTAGGGGCTGGTAGTGTGGTGCATGAAAGTGTAACTTATGTGTAGTTGTCCCCTATCACCTTAAAGCTTTACTAAATAATGGAGGTTAAAACAAAATTATGCACATTTGAACAACCTTTAATGATTAAACATTATTTTTTACAACACCAAAAGGAAACGAAATTCAACTAAGACAGCATTCGATCTATGTTTGCCATTTTCGTATAAGTATTAATATCACCATTTCGCCAAGCTGTCTGCTTTGTGCTTAACATCACTATTATTGCAAAACGTGAAGAACCGACCCAACACATCAATGGCGCTTTCAAGTTCCTGACTTCTCGGAGGATTGGCTTCACGGATCTTATCACTCCTTGATCCATTGGTTGTGTATAGGAGGTTGTGTTTGGTAGCGGTCCTTTCGATTAAAAATCTTTGGGAAATTATCGATAATCATCATATTTCTCCTCTTGTGCTCCCTTTGTCGTCGATTTTCTTGATCTACTCGACAGATACTAAAGACTCCATCCAACTCGAACTTTACTTCTCTGTTTAGCAAGGTACAAATATATGCCACTTGCCCCAAACATCAGTGAGTGTCTTGAAACAGAAGTGATGGAGAGTTTTTAGGAACTAAGGACAAAAAACCAAGATTGAAAAGGAGAGACGAGAAAAAGGGATTGGAAAAAAGCAAAGAAAAGAACACAACCCCCCTCCCCCCGATGGAGCAGAAAATACGGCGGCTTTGTTCCATTATCGTCTCGAAACAAGAATAAGTTTGTCTTTCCTGACCACTACACCAACACCAAGGGACTAAGTGAACATTTAGCAATGAATGAACTTTGAAGAGGAGCTTTGTTTGCAATTGAGAAAATTTATTCACATGAATAATTCAGTACTGTTGCTTTTACCTATTTGAACATTCTTTCTTATTGCATTGTTAGTTTAGGAGTAATTATTTCATTTTTAAAGATTCTAGATTTTTAGTTGATTCTTAATTCTCCATTACAACTGCATATTTGTGTAATGCAGAAAGTTGGAGTATTAAAAATGGTGATACTACAGTCTATGACATAACAGATTAAGTTGGTTAGAGAACAGAAAATCCCCATGAATAAAAAAGAAAAATCTCTAAATGGAGTCTTTATAGATGGCTGAGATCATAAACTAATGACTGGATATTTAGAAGCAACTGAAATGATATTACGATAAAGACATACAATCTGTTTTTCTATACTGGTCCGGAAGAATATCAAAAAGTCTACTTTGTTAAAGACACTGAGGATCCCAAGATGAATTTTGAAATATTAAATCCCTAAGAGGTCTTGTTAAAGTCAGTTCTTGAAGAAAACAAGTAGCCAAATATTAGACCGTTAAAAGCATCTCAGGGTTATAATATTAATAATAATAAACAAATAACAAATAAATAAATTATTACAACTGTAGTAAAATGATAATTAATAAAATGATAATTGTGATGGTGACGATCATCAGCATTAATATCGTTATCTACGCTTATAGTGGACACTCTGTTAGTCTTCATCTTGATTAATCGTGTTCTATATTTAACTCTCCCATTTTTCCCCCTCATTACCTGCCCACCTTTTGATATCTGTCATCTATTTCAGTCTTCCACATCTCCCCTTTCTTTAACCTTTCCCTTGGATATCTAGTAATTGGTATTGCACATGAAACGTTGATCACTTAGAGTTAGAGCTGCGTAGGTTCCGATTAATTCTTGGGATAAAACTGCAGTAAAACAAAGCTGGTAATTGAAAGTGCATGTGGATCAGACCAAGATCATTCAACGAATCTCCAAAAGGTCTTTGAAGGGAGAAATAAATCATATGAAAACTGGGGAACAAAACCAACCCATCATTATGCAAAGACTAGATCGATTGAAGAGGTAATTGTAGTCGAAATAAGAATAAGAAGAGTAATTAATAGGTTCAGGTCGTTATGGAGTCTTAATTAGGACTTTTATTGTTGTGTTGTAGCTAATTGTAGACATGAGTTACTGTTAACCACTTCACGAGCACATAAGAAAAGAATCTATGCCAAGATAAAAAAAAGTGTGTGAGAGCTCTAATAGTCAACAATTAAATAAAAAGGAAGATCAGTTGTTGAAGCTGATTTACATGCTTTAATCTAGATAAAGACGATCAGTAATTTCTGACCTTTATTGAATCTTATTGAACTGGATTTTGCTTTCAATAAGTCTGTGTTCTGATAGAAGCTCTGATAGAGAAATATTATTTATGTTTGTAAACACGTGGTATGTTAAACGTGTATCTACTTGACCAACGCTTGCACTGAATTCACCAATATCCACAAAAAATTGTGTAGAGGTACATAGTAAATGCATATGGTCCAAGTATCCCGATTCTTTCTGGAGTCTCCCGATTTTGGAGTTCAACTCCCGACCTCCCGATTCTCATTAAAATCTCCCGATTCTCATTGAAATCTCCTGATTCTCAAAAAAATCTCCAGATTCCTTAAGAAATTGGTCAATTTGCCTTACTTTTTCATTTCTTCGCGTTGTTTCCATTACTCCATCTTGGTTTTGAAATCGGCCGAGATTACGTTCTTATATTCTATGTTATCTAGACGCGGAATAACATGTCAGATACGTCTATCATTTTCTAGTTTTTGTTGTAAGATCAAAATATCAAACAAAATTGAATTATATTATCAATTAATATTATTATTAATTATATAATCAGTAATATCATTCTCTGTAAAGGTTGATTTTAAGCCGAAAAACGTCTTATTTCAGATTGAAATCTTCAGAGCAAACCCCCCAGTTGTATTTTGTTAAGTCTCCCGATTTTCAGACATTTGAACTTGGACAG
>RDPX01000441.1:121814-133690 GCA_003991215.1 Morbakka virulenta | reverse complement strand
TTATATATTATAAATAACATTATACCTTATAAATAACATTATATCATATAAATAACATTATACCTTATAAATAACATTATACCTTATAAATAACATTAAATCTTATGAATAACATTATACCTTATAAATAACATTTTATCTTATAAATAACTTACCTTATAAATAACATTATATCATATAAATAACATTATATCATATAAATAACGTTATATCTTATAAATAACATTATACCTTATAAATAACATTATACCTTATAAATAACATTTTATCTTATAAATAACATTAAATCTTATGAATAACATTATACCTTATAATTAACTTTCTGCGGTTCTTTCTGTTGATCCCAGTCACATCAACAGCGCAGAAGTAACAGTCAGTAACATTGTTTATCGGCTCCCTCCAAACCATAGGAATTCCAGAGTTCAGACTTGTCATTGGTCTACCCAATGTAGAGCCCCGGTGCATGCCTTGCACACTGTGTGTGGCGCCCAAACTTCATCCTGGTAACTACGTTTAATACCAAAATAAGCATCGTAAGCACGCTTTATGAAACTTGTGACTGGCTTTTTATTAGGAGCAATGGTGTATTCTCCACATATGCAGCAGAACACTTCTGGCTTATTTCTGCACGATCTTCTGGTCGAAGCCATCTCATTCACCTGCAAAACAAAAATAAGTACAAATTAGTCATACGGCGGCCCATGTAGGTATTGAACATTCTTCAGAGCTCGTTATTTCAAGAAATACGACTTTTTTGTATCACATTATCGCAAAATTACAACCAGCAACTTCACGTTTTGTTGTCACTTCCACTGTACACAACCACCGCATCCCACCGCGTTCCGAATTTGGCGCCACCAGCTTGACAACGCAAATATTCCACAACACACATGAAGCGAAAACACCCATACGTGCGCGGGTGGAGTTTCCTATATACTTCGTGGGCGGCTGTCCCATTAACTTAGTTTTGATCCACCCACTTTATGCTTTGCTGCACCAGTTTTTAGAAGATTTCGATGTTTTATGACTTCAAACTGATCCCTTTTCGACATAATCAACCAGAACAATCGGACCTAAATACTTCTTTTCATTATAATCATCATTTTCGATCAAAACAATTATTCGACATGGCATTTTATCCCCACCAACTTCTTTAAAAATGCTCCACACATGCATACATGTGAACAAAACTTAAAAAAGGACATGTGGCCATAGCTAAAAAATTGACCTGATTGAGCAAAACCAATATTATTTTTTAAATTCAGCGCATCAAATTCGTCCTAAATCAGCTGAAAAAACGCAGTCAACAAATTTGATGTTGGCCAGTGTAATAATCATAATAAATCCACCGCGGGAACTCGAAATTCCAGGCAGCGATAGGCGCGGAATATCCAGCTCCGTGGCAGTAAGGCTGAAAAGCAATCTTTATTATATGAAAACCAGAAGTAAATCATACCACCTCGTCCATCAAGTGCTTCAACAAGGGACGCGTCTATCAGCACTAGGCCAGCCTGAGGTCGAAAGGTCTGGTACTGAGCCTAATTCTTCCCCTAACGAAGGCTAGCATGGTCATCAGCTAGGGAGAAATCCCACCCCAGAACCTACTGGATCACCACCTAAGAACACTGTAAAGAAAAAAAAAAGGAATGGATGGACAAGGGAAGAGTACAAGGAAGCTATGTATTGCTCCAGAAACAAATATCAATGAAGATACTTTCATTCTCTGAGGTACACATAGTGATGTGCAATGAGAACAGACATCTTGCAGCACACTGATATAAACGACAGAGGTTTCTTATGATTCGTCACTATTTCAAATGCAAAAATATCTTCAAGCTTAGAAATATTGCACTGCCACAAATCTGTAACACATTTAGTCCAGATCTGACTGAGATAAACCAACCATCTTATAAAGTACTTCAACAAAAATGTGGTGTTAAGACCAAAAGAAAAAGAACTGAGGCTAAGAAACTGAATAAACCAAAGTAGCAGATGAAAATTTATTTTAAAAATTGAGGAGCACCAAAAAAATCTCTATATCAGAAGAAATACAAAAAGATAAGAAATTAAGATCTGGAAAGATCTGGAAATACAAAAAGATAAGGAAAAGAGATCTGGAAAGATCTGGAAATACAAAAAGATAAGGAAATAAGATCTGGAAAGATCTGGAAATACAAAAAGATAAGAAATTAAGATCTGGAAAGATCTGGAAATACAAAAAGATAAGGAAATAAGATCTGGAAAGATCTGGAAATACAAAAAGATAAGGAAATAAGATCTGGAAAGATCTGGAAATACAAAAAGATAAGGAAATAAGATCTGGAAAGGCTATAAAAGTACGCAGGTTCGTTAAACGCAATAGGTTCTATAGACAAAACAAAATATTTGAAACCAAAAAGTTTTATCGTGACATTGGTAAATCTGAGATCTCTATGGATGAAATACTATCGAAAAAAGAGGTTCGTATATATATATATGCGTATGATCAACAAAAAAAATGCTAAATATCTAAGACATTGTCATTGAGCCACAAACGGAAGTCCTCATCAACAGTTTTGATATCACCTCGAATACCTATCAGTTGGCAAATTAATACGTGTTGATGGGATTGAATTTCACCACAACGACAAAATGGATTGTCCCTTAGACCAATTCTATGCATGAAATCGGCATATCGTCCATATCCAGATCGTAATCGATTTAAGAGCACCCATTGTTCACGCTTCAGGTCATGTCCTGGAGGTTTCACCGTAGGTTCAGGAATAAATTGGGAAAGCTGGTTGTCTGTATTACTCCATCGCTGTTTCCACACATTAGCAGCCCAAGATTTGACAGATGCTGTATCGTTTATGGTGGAAGCTAAAAGGTGCATGCGATTCGAAAGTGGAACTCTGCTCTTCAACCTATTGTTTGTAAGTGGATATTCAACCAATTTTTCAAGAATGTGCCTTTCCTCTGATAGCACACGATTATATAAATTCAATATATTTTTATCTCTTCTTAAGTCGGCAGGCTCAATACCACAAAGAATAGGAAGAACATCAGTTGAAGTCGATTTTATACAACCACTCACTAGTCTCAAGCATTCATTAAGTGCAACATCAACTTTATTGCAGTGATGGCTTTGGCTCCAAACAGGAGAACAATATTCCGCAGCAGAGTAACACAAGGCTAAAGCAGATGATTTCAAAGTCGAGAAATCAGCACCCCACCGACAGCCAGCAATACGCTTTAGTAGGTTACATCGCTTGGTAACTTTAGAAGAGACTTCAATCAAATGATGTTTGTATGAGAGAGTACGGTCTAGTGTGACACCAAGGTACTTGGGATTTTTTTCAAAAGGTAACCTCATGCCAGATATTGAGACATTGAGTTCATAATCAGCTCTTCGATTAACATGAAACACACTGGAAACAGTTTTGGTGATATTCAGTTTGAGTCTCCAATTTTTGAAGTATTTGCTGATGATATCCATATCTCGTGATAATGTTCTTTCAATTACTGGATATTGGCAACCTCCTCGTGGTCCAGCCTGCAAGTACCAATCTAACTTTGGGAAACTAATGCCAATACCTGAACAACAGAGACAAACTAGAGGTTCGTAGTTTTTTAAATAACATAACAAAGGGTTTAATGAAAATGCCGTATGGTTAGAATATCTACAAGATTCCACTAAAGATATTTTCGAACAAACATGGGAGAACTTGACTGTTGTTGAAATTTTAAAGGCCCTCGAGAAATCTTAAAAGTCGAACTTTCCGGGTATTGATCGAATCCCCAACATTTGGCTTGACACTTTCTATGCAGCGCACTCCAATCTAGCTCACAACTTCAACCGAATATTACCAGACTCAACACCTGAATGGTTCTGTCTCGGCACAATTTACCTGCTTGATAAAAATAATGATACTGGCTCGGAAAGACCAGCTATTGATCAATAAAATGATATAAGAAAATGCTAAGTCAAACTACAAACATTTACGTATGGTATGGATAGACTATAAAAATTTGTTTGGTAGTGTCACCCATCATTGGATCTTAAGTTGTTTGGAACTGTTTCAAACCTCTCCCATTTTTATTAATTTTCTAAAAACGTGGATGACTCTATGGCAAATCAATCTTTTCCTTTTCCACTCTAATGATAGCTTGACGTCTCATAAAATGCGGATTAAGTGTGGAATGTTCCAGGGGGACTCTCTTTCTCAGTTTCACTTGTGTATGGCATTAATACCTATCTGCCAAATGTTAAAC
Organism: Morbakka virulenta; assembly: GCA_003991215.1. Lineage (NCBI taxonomy): Eukaryota > Metazoa > Cnidaria > Cubozoa > Carybdeida > Carukiidae > Morbakka > Morbakka virulenta. The sequence goes on along the minus strand of RDPX01000441.1, from coordinate 129,439 downwards.
AACACTAAATATGGATATACGATCAATGATAAAATAATAAATCACCTTTTTTATATGGATAATTGAAATTATATGCTCTAAATGATGAACTGGGAGGGTTATTAGAAACGGTTAAAGCTTTTACTCTATTTCTAAACAATCGAATAAGCTCTTTAGAGAATTGGAATCAGAGATTAAAAATGTAAATAAAGCACTTACAGCCACTGACATAGCAAAAAAAGATTTGGAACTTAAACAGTTAGAACATAACTGGCAAGATAAAGCTTTCCACAGACAGTTTGTGACGCGAAGCAAAAGTGTTGATGTTGATGTTGATGAACAGGCAACCCAACAGTGGCTGAGCAGATCTTGACTGAAAGGGGAGACTGAGGGTTTTATACTTGCTGCACAGGATCAGAGTTTGCTCACCCGTAATTACCAAGCAAATGTGCTTCGTAACGATGCGGATTCAAAATGCAGATTTTGTGAGGAAAAGCTTGCATCTATTGATCAACTTGTCTCTGGATGCTCAATATTAACACCAAATAAGTATAAGAACAGTCATGAAAGAGTTGATCAATTCTTGCATTGGAAAATATGCAAGAATTACTCAATGGAAACCAATACAAACTGTTATGAGCACCACCCTGAACCAGTTACCAAAGGCAACGATGTTACTATTATATGGGATTTTCCTATCCACACAAATCGAACAATTCAGACAAATGTCCTGACATTGTGATCAAAGATAAGAAAAAAAACACTTGTTTCTTTATTGATATGAGTGTACCATCTGATAGGAATATCTCAGCAAAGGTTTTTGAGAAACTTAGCAAGTATAAAGATCTGGAAAGTGAAGTTCAGAAAATATGGCACTTAAAAACAAGAATCTTGCCTGTAGTAGTTGGAGCATCAGGACATATAAAAAAGGGTACAGAAGATTTTTTAGATAAAATTACAGGTAGATTACAGGTAGATCATCTCTTCAGGAAGTTCAAAAGATCATTTTGAATAGCACAGCTCACATTTTAAGGCTATGAGTATTTAAATGAAACAATTTTTTGAAAGCATTTCTTCGCTGTTGATCTTCGTGCTGTGAATTATTTCTGTATTAATTTTTCCCAATACATTTTTTGATATAAATTTCTATATTACTTACAATTTTGTGTATTATGTTCCCACTAATTTCCGTACGTTGTCTCGTTCTATGTTGTTTTTATTCTTTTATATTATTTTTATTCCTTTACCTTTATACACCCAGTATATAACTTCACTCACCCTTGCTAACTGGTAATTACCCGGTGTTTGATTTCATAAAAGCACATCTAAAGAAAGTTTTTAATATTAATCATAAGATTCCGGACACCTATAAAATATCCCAAACGGCAAACTGAAAATAAAGTAACTGGCAGACCAAGGCCAACTCCTGGTCTGTCAGATCATATTAGTAAATGCATTGCAGAGGTATCTGTCAGATCATATTAGTAAATGCATTGCAGAGGTATCGATTGTCTCCTTTCAAAGCTGGCACGATACCAGTGTCATTTGCAAAGTGTATCCATCATAAACCATCATAAACGTAACCTAGGCAATATTTAATCTTATCTTATTTGACGGCATAAATTTAGATTCTGATAACAAGGTCAAATAGCAACGGTGATAGGCTGTCTCCTTGAAGTACGCCTCTTTTAACAGGTAATGGGTTTTTTAAGAAAACACTAATTGTTATAAAGATGTGAAAGTTAGTATATAGAGAAGAAACAAGTTTTATTATTTGTGATTGACTGACTTTGATAGTTGATGTTCAATTTCCTAAGAGGCCTCTTCCCCCAAAACCTCAAGCTATCAAATTTGATTGTGGTAGATTCTGAGTGATAGAAAATCAATATAGGGATAATTTGTATATCATTAAACGGTGCAGGAATTTTTTGTATTTGAACATGAATACAAACAGAGACCTTAAGCTTCCAACTTTGAACACCAAAGATAAATTTGCCAGCAAGAAAAGCGATATTGCCTGCGTTGCACACCTATTACCACAGGGATAAACCCTTGTGACTTGTTAATTGCCATTGAAGACCACAGTTGTACTGGAAATTATAGTCTCTTAAACTCAAGTAGAAGGTCATTAGGTATAAGCGATATTCAAAAATTCAAATCATTGTCTTCCCTTTTGCAACTTATCTTTTTAATTATCTTAAAAAGAAGACCCTCAACAGACTTCGAGTTGACCAAGGCCGATGCAAGGCCTCTCTAAAAGCGTGGAACATGAGCCCCACCAGTACCTGTGACTGCGGCAGTGAGCAAACCATGGCACATCTCATNTTGCCATTGAAGACCACAGTTGTACTGGAAATTATAGTCTCTTAAACTCAAGTAGAAGGTCATTAGGTATAAGCGATATTCAAAAATTCAAATCATTGTCTTCCCTTTTGCAACTTATCTTTTTAATTATCTTAAAAAGAAGACCCTCAACAGACTTCGAGTTGACCAAGGCCGATGCAAGGCCTCTCTAAAAGCGTGGAACATGAGCCCCACCAGTACCTGTGACTGCGGCAGTGAGCAAACCATGGCACATCTCATGTCCTGTAGCCTCGCTCCAAAGTGCACCGCCGACGACCTTGCCAATCCCAGCGACGCAGCAGTGGCCTTTGCCACTTTCTGGAGTAAAAAGATCTGAGATGATGATAGCCGCGAGACTCGACGAAGAAGAATAATTATCTTAACATCATAGGGATGCACTGAAACCCAACAATCAAAAATTATTCCTTAGGCAGCCCATCCCACATAATTATTAAAAAAAGTTTAAAGACACAAAAACTTTGCTTTTTGACATGGTCTGAATTTGAATTTATTTGTTCCTGTGATGAGATAAACAAAATAAAAGAATTCATAGTTATCTATTTTTGCAGATATTTTTGAGACCATGATCAAACATTTTAGTTCACGCTTGTGTTGTTCTACATAAACACAGTAGGATTTTATTGCTGTCTCTCCCTGAGATCTTAATTTACAGCATCTTTCAATAGTTTCCCCGATCATTCATTCCCTTTATTTTTTCCCCATGAAGAGAGGTGTCCGATGTTTTCCTCTCGAGAGTGGTCTTCTTTTCTTTTACACCACATAATTTTGAAAACTGTCATTGTTAATTTGTATTGGGAAATAATTTTGAACTTTTTGCCAACTGTTAATTCATGTTTGTGAAAATGGACGTTGCCATAATGAAAAAAAGAGGAAAAAAAGAGGGGGGGGATTGAAATCAGCTTGCATATTCCACACTAAGAATTGTTTCTTTACTAATAAATTTAACTTCAGTTGATCATCGCTGCATAATTCATTACAGTAAATGCAATCACGGTATCTATTGTGGTGATTTCTACACCTGCTCTGGAAAAAAGGGCTATATATAAAAATATAAAAATTTAAATAAACGTACATATATATAAAGACGACTACAAACATTATATAATTATATAATATGCAATTATATATTTATAAATATATATTTTGTATAATGTATACATAAATGGTTCACCACTCTAAGAATACTGTCAAGTCTTTCGTTCTCTTTCATACATCTGCGGTGAACTCCCAATGATAAGCTGTAGTGTGGTATAACAATATACCCTAATACTATGGATGCGAAGACATATAGAGAGGATAATAGTAAATAAGAACTTAAAACTTTTAGACTAGAAAGCCCTTAAGCCGTAAAAGGATTTTAAGTAAGATTAGACAGAGCAATTCAAATTCTTTTCAACATTTGGTATTCGAAACACTTCAAAATTGACTTTTAGCTTTGAATATTTGGACTTCATTCTTCTTTACTAATATAAAGTTTTGTAACTTGTGTTGAGACTGAAACATCTATTCTCACGAAGATGAAATAACACTTATTAGTCACTCATCTCGCTTTTGGTACACTCATCGAATATCGTCAAGTGTCATTCACAACATTTTTGTATCTACTTGAACTTGAATCAGTGTGTACTTAAAGAAAACTAACACTCGTGAATGGTTACTGTGGATGAAATACAAAAAGAATTGGCTTATTTTTATGATATCAAATCTAACCCTTTACAATAAAATGTGGCTTCGTTCAGAATTGTGTTGAATTGTTGAAAGTATTGTTGGTTTTAACACTACAAGTTGAGAGCATAATGATAGCAGCTATCAAGTTCGTTGGCTTGTGTGAGCCAAATGATATTCTTGGTTGCTTTTAAGAGATATAGCACATGAGGATGAATCCAATGATAATGAATGTTAAGTATTCGAATTATAGGAAACAAAAATCATTTAAGTACCCTTCAACTCGTTAAGCTTCTCTGAAAGGGTATTTCTGTAAATTTTTGTTAAACAGAGACGTTGCTATTAGATGATCTTGAAGCAAAGGACCTAGATTTTGGATTCTTTAACTAAACACAGTGCAGTAAGTGCTGCTGTATCAGTGGTAATATTTGATGTGGAATGATTTTTAGGTATTAGAACCAAAAAGGCAAGTTACTTTTTTTCCATTTAAAATGGATAATATTGCAATTTTCTTGATGCTCTTGGTTGTTTCGTTCAAGTTGGAATATCGTGGATGCAATGTTAAGAATGCGATTCTTGGTGCTAATTCAAAACCACAATCAAACAAGACGGAGTGTTTTACAATACCTTTTTACATGGTGGTTCGAGAACCTGGTTGTCAAATTATCAGAGTGAAAAACAATGTATGCATTGGTATGTGTGAATCAGTGTATATTCCAAAAACTGGACTGGAAAAAAATGCTCGCTCCTGTTCCGTTTGTCAACCATCAAGGATAACGCAGGAGACATATCATTTTGTTTGTAACACAAATGGGCAAACTACGACTGCCAGAAAAACATTAACTCTCGTACACAATTGCCGTTGTAAAACAGGGCGATGTAAACAAAGAGGACAATTTAATGTTTGATACCACGAAAAAATGAATGAAATGAAATTGATATTGTTGTCAGAAGTGCACTCTCCTTCTCACCTTTTTACCTCCCTATCTTAATCTCTTCTGTCGTATACCTTAGCCCAAGTCCTTGAGGAGCATCTAAGAAAACGTTTTAATGTACTGAACCCCATAACAATTTTGTTTTTGTTCCTATTAATTTTACCCTGGAGGATTTTTATAGCATGTACACAAAATAGAGCGTATTGGACGAAATATTTGAGGTGAGACCCCTGTTCACTAATTGTCAACTTCGCTGCATTTCTTTTTCAAATGGACGTACATAATAAAGTGTATATATTCAATGTTGACGATCTTCTGTAAATGTGAACAAAAAGCATGTTCATTAAGGGATGCTACTTTTCTTCTACTTGTTGGTCACTCCTTGGATACGGTGCGGCGTTAGTTAATATCCATTGCTACTCACTGTACATATGAGGTGTATGTACTAACTTGGAGTAACTTCATATGACCAAATAGGAATATTCAAGGCATAATGATGCACTTTTTATGAAAAATTTGTCATTCCAGTAGATCAAAATCTGAGAAGATTGTTTCTGTAGTTCTTACTAACAGCTGTATTTGGAACATTTATCAATGAATTAATTACAAGGCAATTGTTAAATTATTACAACAATGAACAATCTCTGTAAGAGTGTTGCAAAAATATTTTCAAAGTTGTATGATTAATTGATTTTTTGTTGATGTTTACAAACTTTTTTATGTATGATGGTTACTTTTAATATTTTGTAGTTGTTATTTTGGGATCATTAGTTATAAAATGTTTAGGGTTCAGACGAGAAGTATTTTGTTAAACCTGGTGTTTGGATACTGCCAACTGTTGACAAAAGATCATGTCAAAATGCCTCTTAAAATGTTTTAAATCACATGAAAATTCCCTAGATTATCCCACATCGAAAAACAAAATTTCTGAAAAGTTCTGATCTGCTGAACAAATGTAGCGGCTTTCGACGGTCAGAAATTTTACTTCTTACGATTGTCTATTCCTCTATCTATATCTTCGTGCTATCTTCATTTTCCTTATTTGATTCGGAATTTGAAAATTACGGCTTACCGAAATTTCATGCTTTGTTTTTTTGGTGAGATTGCAAATTTTTATTCCTTGTTTTATCTTATCGGGAACAGTATGATAACGGTCGGATTCCATCTGTTGAGGATAGAGGTTCCTACCTGCTTGCATATCTACCAGGGATGTTTGTAGACTGATCTTGTTAACGTCGTTGACTTTGTGGGTGTATTTCAATATTGCTACTAGCTTTGAATGATCCATAGGGTTGCAAAGCCAATATAAAGACATACTGCCCTTTCAAGTTGACACATGGTTTTTAAATAATAACACACTCAATAAAAATATTTTTGTAAACTGTATATATAGAGATAGATCGATGAATATTAAGGATGATAGCAAAATGCCTTACTAATAAAGAAAACGACAGAGATATATAGCTCTGTTATATTGCTAGCTAGCTCGTATTTGGTTAATGGTACTATCTATGTGTGTGTGTAAACTAATAAGATATGCCTCGAGTCACAACTTCTCCTTTGCCAAATTTTTTCTTTCTGTGAGAATTATTGTTCATATAAGCAGAAAAAGATACAATAGAAATAGTCTTGACCTGGTACGTTACACATGAAATGTGAATGAAGTTACGAAAGGTCATGCTTGCTAAAGATCTGATAATTCATCATTGTTGGTAATAGGTTTGGTTGGAAAACTCTTGCTGTAAAATACAGGGGCTTTAATTTCTTAATAAAAACTGCTATTTAGTTCTAGATAGTTTTTAATTAGATACAAGTTTTTCATACCATTAGTGATCCTGGCTGAAAAACAAGATATAATTACGATGTATGAATTTTTAAAGCGCTTACTTAGTTACTGCAGCTATTTTTACTATTTAACTTCATAGTCAACAAACTCTTTTTGCCCTCCCATATTACGAAAAACCAAAGGAAGCAGAAAAAACCTTTACTAAGTGTGGTAGCAGCTTATCTCTAGTTGATAGTTAATATTTGTGTCATAAAGAATCGTTTTTGAAGAGCAAGCTACAGTATTTAACGTGTTTGCTTAATTTTCCTGTTACTCCATTTCGCAACATTCAATCGCTTCTTGTCAAGGGTCAACAGCTTTAACTGTCTGATTGTGGTCTTGGAGACATACATAAAATATTACTCGTTCAAGTAAAACCCAAGGGTTAAAGATAGTCAAAATGTCATAAGACTACCTAGACTTGATAAATTATAGAAGTGTCAATAAGATTTAAATTCCTGGTCGATTGAACTTCTCACTTTTCCTTTCCCCCTGAAGCAGTTTTGGCAATAAAAATCTGGGTTTTTTTCTTAAAAATAAGAATCCCATTGAAGTCATAAAATTTCTTGTATGTTTACAGAGGAATGTAGGGTGTTCTTTCCTGCTTTAGCAAGCTGATGTAAAATAAAATCAAAAGGCAACTTTGTCACCCATCCTGCCTCACCTTCTCATCTTTTATAATTCTATATGTTTCTCTGTCCGCCGCCTCTCTCTCTCTCTCTCTCTCTCTCTCTCTCTCTCTCTCTCTCTCTCTCTCTCTCTCTCTCTCTCTCTCTCTCTCTCTCTCTCTCTCTCTCTCTCTCTCTCTCTCTCTCTCTCTCTCTCTCTCTCTCTCTCCCTCTCTCTCTCTCTCTCTC